>PGCI01000418.1:0-68326 GCA_002873125.1 Puccinia coronata f. sp. avenae | reverse complement strand
GCAAACCCCCGCACGCCCTCCCCCGCATGCCGCACGCCGTCCGCACGCCTACAAATGGCGTGAGGACGGCCGGCTTGGCGTGCGGCCCCGCCGGACAGGTGTGCTGGCCATGCACGCCTGTCCGGCCAGGCTCACGTAAGCCTCTCAAATCGAGAGGCTTACGTGAGCCCCTTGGTGCCCTTATAAGGGTACCCAGGGTACCCTGTACCCTTATAAGGGTACCACTCGGTACCCTTATAAGGGTACCGTTTGGTAACCTTATAAGGGTACCGAGTGGTACCCTTATAAGGGTACCGGGTACCCTTATAAGGTACCACTTGGTACCCTTATAAGGGTACCGTTTGGTACCCTTATAAGGGTACCGTTTGGTACCCTTATAAGGGTACCGAGTGGTACCCTTATAAGGGTACCGTTCGGTACCCTTATAAGGGTACCGAGTGGTACCCTTATAAGGGTACCCGGTACCCTTATAAGGGTACCACTCGTACCCTTATAAGGGTACCGTTCGGTACCCTTATAAGGGTACCGTTTGGTACCCTTATAAGGGTACCGAGTGGTACCCTTATAAGGGTACCCGGTACCCTTATAAGGGTACCACTGCCAACATGGAAGCATCGGTTGGGTGCATCCCCGTTAATCTGGGATACACTCAACCGATTTAAACTTGGTTTGTGACATCCAATGGAATTGGCCACCGACTTAAACTCGGTTGGTTTTGCCCCGAGGGTTAGACCATCCGATTCAAACTCGGCTGCAGAGCATGCGAGTTGAGATCGGATGAGAACTCAACCGATGGAATCAATCTATCGGTGGGTGGTAGACCGAGTCAACCTCGGCCAACATCAACCGATGAATGAAAGCTCGGTTCATTGCCAAACCGAGCTTTTATGTGATCGGTTGTACCAAACCGATGATTTCTACATCGGTGGTTGGCCTACCGAGGGAAATAATCCTCGGGAGGTAGCCAACCGATGATTTCAAATCATCGGTTGCTGGCTCATCTGAGGAATTTGCGGATCTCCTGGATCTTGCAGGGTACTAAGGCTCGCACTTTGTGTCGTTGCCCTTGCCCCCATCACCTGAGCCACAGCTCTAAAACTCGGCTTCTCGGAATACACCTGATCTGGTCTGCCACCCGCTGCCCCTGATGGTGAAAGCTGAATTCTGCTGGATGGAATGGGCGGCATGTGTGGTCCTGAAGCTGTCCCTGGGCTTGACGGGCTGGCCAACAACAGGGCAAGGCTCTGATGCTGAGGCATCAAGTTCCTGCTCGCACAAATCATCCCATTTTCCAGTTGCTGCAAGAGCTTGGGACTGGTGATGTTCTGTACATCCAATTGAGACTGGATGAGGGTGGTGAGGTACGGCAGGATGTCAGTGGAGAACTCTTCCGACGCATCCTTGGCAAGCTCTAATGGGAGAATCCACCAAAGTAATCTACATCATCATCATCATCATCATCGCCCGGAGGCAGAGGTCCCATCTGAGCCTCAGCTGTTGCTGCCTCATCCGTCTGGCGCTGCTGGGCTTGCCGCTGTAAGATATCCTCAAGCCCCCAAAGACTAATCCCATCCTGTCCGATCTCAAACGGCTGAGCCATTGATCGTAAGAATCGCTTCGAAATGACCATCGCCATGTTCCGTTGCTAAAATCATGTAGAGTTGTTTGTAATCAATAAGTCTCAATTCTAAAAGAAACCCCATTTCACTGAGTTAGAATAAGCTAGAATAGTCGTTTGACCAACATAAGTTAGCCGCAGTATCAGTGATATACGGGTTGATCCATTTGGGCCAAGTTGGCCCGTTTATCAGCTTTTGCAAACCGCTGAGTAAATACCAGCCGACAAAAGGACAACAAGAGGGTCAACAATCAATAGTTAAGGGTTTTTTTTGTCTCTTCATCCAAGATGTTCAAATGGCTTACTTTATCTGCGAATACCATCAATCCATAGTCTGTCTTCCCTCTCAAGACTCTTCCAACACATTGCGCAGCGTGTCTCATTGCATCAAACGTCAAATAGTCGTTTTCTCGAACGTACATCAGGCGGTAAGGGATATCAATGACTACTAACAAAAAAAAGTTAAGTCACAAGCTCAAGATCTGCGCTCACTCCGGTAGTTGTCTCGGAGGAATTCCAGCCGGGCTTTCAAGATCCAACTCTCTGTATATTGGTAAGGAATACCAAACATAATCACCGCTCGTCCATACTTTCCAGTCAAGAACAGGTATGACAAGGTTAAGAGCAATCTCTGTCATCAGTTTTCTGTGCAAATTGGAAAGAGAGAACTTGGCCCACATTATGATCGAAATCAATTCCTTCCAACACTTTTCCTCGTGCAATGGAGAGGAGCACCGCACCCTTCCCATTGTCACACGCCCTGAAATAGTTTTCCAACGTAATACTCGTTTCTACCGCATCAGGGGTTTCCACAAAGATGAGCTTGTACTTCCACACTTCCTTCAAGATGCCCTTTTTTGTATAATTGCAACAAGTCCGTCTACAATCATAACCAAGTTTTGCCTCAGACTTTATTCAAATTGGCTAAGCCAAACTCACCATGTCATGCCATGCAGCCACAATTGATTCCGTGTAAAAATAGGACGGGAAAAAGGCCACGATCCCATCTGGTACAATCTTGCAATACTTGATTAAAATAGTCCCAAAGTTTCGCACGACCGATGGGTCTGATCAAATGTTCAAAGCAGAAACAAGTCAATCAATCGCTTTGCGAGGTAGAGAGGGAAGTAAGATGCGTACCATTTCGAAATTTAAATCGAGATGAAATTGCCACTTGATCACTGCCTCGAGTAATAACCAATGGCAAGAAACAATTTCTGGTAAGAGTCATTGAGTAGGATTCCTGCACGGTGGCCTCGAAGCCCAACATTTTGGGGTACATCTCGAGGGGGCTGATGGTTCCCGAGGTGATGATCACGCTACCAAACCTCTCAAAAATCGGCTTGATGGCCAACGACGCGTCTAAGCATCTGTAGATATTTTTTTAAGAAATTCGCTGAGATTGCTCAGCTTGCTTCGAGTTGGATTGAGAAGAAGCATTGTAAAAACTAACGTAAGGTGAAAAACTGGATTAGGAACTGTTGCATTCTCAGTTTCGAAGGGCTCCAAAATCAACAGAAATCCTGAATCAAGATTTAAAATATTGGAGTGTAAACAAGTCAGTCAAAGAGGTCATATCGGTCAAACACTTGCCTATCTGGCTCAAATCCTACCCTTTTTGTATGTGGCCACGAGGGTTGCAAAACTGGCAACCTTTTGGAGAGCGTTGTACTGATCCAATTCAGTTAATTCAAGAGTCCGAATCAGACTGGTGAGTCGATCGGCGCAGAATCGCAGCGGCTTCCGATTGATGTACGTTAGATCTTTCACGTGCTGAAGAAAAGAAGGTGGCGTCTCGGCGACCACGTGTAATACTTGCATCCTTGTCTGTCCTCCAAATTTGGCTCAGCTTGAGTATCAGTCTGCCCGATAGGCTAGAAAGCAACTTGTTCTGGAATGGATTTCTTTTTTATTGTCGCATCAAAGGCTGGGGAGCTCACCTTCAGATACTCTACGAACCGAGTGAGAAAAGCTGTGAAATGTTCCGCGCGTCGGATATTACACAGCGGGTTATTCAAAAGTCATGATGAGTATATACGACAGTATAGCTTTCACCACTTACCTCATGACAATCGCACAGGGGCACACTGCCTGGATTGGCTCGGCCCTTCTCACAAGCCCATGCAGAAGTTAAATCACGACATCGCGCGTCTACTACTTTTCCCTTTTTTTCGCGTGAAACCTGTGCCAAGTTGATGTAAGATAGACCTTTGATTGGGCATCGGCCTTTCCGATGAGTGTTAACACGTGGATAGATGGTGGGAATGAGAGGGTAATGATGGAGATAAGGAGCTGGAAATCAGTGGGATTCTAATCGCGCACTCACCTGGGGATGAATACACAAATTCTTGCGACTGGTGAGACCGATACCAAGAAAATCATATCCATTGGTGGGTGCAGACTGGTCAGTGAGGGCAGCCCGAAGTCGATGTTGGGTGGCACGATAAGCCATGAGTCGCTTGAGCTCGATCAGCGCCTTTTCAATTTCCGGTACGGTTCGTGAGCAGTAGACCAACTTACGCCGCTCGGGGTAGTACAGTTGGTAGACGACGATCAGCGAGAGTAGTGAGATCGTCTTTGCTGGAGATGACCGCACGGGCGTGAATTGCGCCATTCTGTTGGGGGTCGACTGGATTTGCCGGTGCATCATCGCCCGCGGGACGTGTGGACGCGTTGAGGCGGGCGGCGAGTCGGGATGGGTGCGCAGCGGATTGGCGCAGATGGTCCGAGAGGCATCGTCTAAGCTACTTCTGCTGTCATCGAGCCCGTTCTGCAAGTGCGAAGGCGGCGAAAGCTGGAGTAGTTGCTGGGTGGTGTTGTTGTTCTCCTCGTGTGGCCCCGTCAAGCCCTGGCTTGCGCACACGCGCAACCAGCGTTGGTGCCAGTCCTAGCCAGCCACCAGCTCAGCTTGAGCAGCAGCGAGTAGTACTTCTCGCGCGACGGGAGGTCCAGCTGGCATTCGTCGAGGACGGCATTGTGTGCTGCGAGGATGGCGTTAAAGGTGGGGGTGTTCCGCGCGGTGCGGCCGATGATCTCGGCGAGGATGGCGGCGTCGGTGGCGGTCAGGAAGGGAAACGAGCCGTGCGGGGAGCGTGCACTTGCATCGGAGGTTGCGTCGGAGATGAGCGAGAAGCTGAAGGGCATGGCGGTCGGTGGCTTGCAGCCGAGTGGAAGGCCCTTCCTGCAACGGGGAGAGTTTCCGCCGGAGCAGCCATTGCCGTGGATCAGAGCCAGTTGGCCCCTTTGCACCCAACACCTGAACAAGATCACAACAAGCTGCACCCTGACTCTCACCGAGCTTGTTTGTCCATCTCTTTCTCGAGAATGCATTGATTGTTTTTTAAGAATTTGTCCACAAGAATGGAATTCTGGCCTGAACGCTTCCCTGCTTCATTCTCCCCAATCCAAAGTTCAAGTTAGTACAAGTGATGGGGCAAGCAACAACATGAATAAACTCAAGAAAACCGGAAAACATCATTTCTGGATTGGGGGAGAGACAAAGATCAGCACTTCGTGGAAACATGCAACTTTCAAGGCTCCATGTCGACCTACTGCAGGTTGGCACGGGGTGGCCCGTCAGGCTGCATGGATCATGGGGCCCATGCAAACCGGGGACAGCTTGCTTAGTCCCCAGAGCGTATTCTCTGGCAAGACGCTGATGTGTAACCAAATATATATAAATAAAACTCGCGCGGAGAGCTCCAGAGACAGGAAGCTCATTCCAAGCGGACGAGCGAGACTTTCTGGCGGATTGGATGGAGGAGTTCGGGAGGGGACTGGTCGGCGTTCAAGAGCTCTGAGGAGGGCTCGGCATCGTCCCGGAGCTCGAGGGCGGGCAAGCCGAGCTGGGTGATAGTCAAGCCGGACGAGACAGATCCGTAGCACGCTGCGTCCAGCAAGCTTTCTCCGCGCCCCAAGCCCGCCATCAACCCGCCCTACATATATCCACACAACCATCACAAGAAAAACGGGATGGGCGGAAGGGTCAGTCAAACATGCATCTCATTGATTGAGGGAGTGCGGAAGGGAATTAGGCGTCTGCTCAACTAGGAACACGTTCCTGGCGCCCGTCTGGTCCACCACCAGGCGCTGATCCTCGACCAAAGCGGGGACCCAGAAGCGCGTGACGGGGCCTGTGCCGCACGCGCCGACGCCGTACGATCCGCGCTTTCCGGAGCGGATGACGACTGCCGTGGAGCCCTTGCGATGGAAGTGGTCGCCGATGGCTTGGATGTCGTGGGCCGAGCGGGGCGGCATCGGGTGGCCGAGCAGCTCGCTGGCTTCCAGCTCGTTCGGACTGAACACCGCCACCTCTGCCACACATTCCATCACTTGCCGCAGGTTCTCCGCCCTGCATGAGTCCGGCACCAGCTCTCAGACCCACTGCGGATCCCACCCGGGATACCGCACCCGCCGCTCTTTCAGGATGGCTCCCAGGCGCGCCGGGGAGCATATCAGATGCACTTATCCAGGAGGCGCAGATGTGGCCGAGTAGATTTCTCCCAGGTGCACCTGCCGCTTCGGCGTCAGATACGCGAAGTCCCGCCGCTCGTTTGGCTAGGTGTTCAGCGCCCGCGTGGTGTGCGGATGGGCCGGGTCAGCGAGGAATGTGAACAAACGGGGGGAGTAGCTCTCCAGTTGGCCCATGATCTTGGCCGGGAAATCCTGCCTGCGATGAAACACCATTCCAATCCGATTGGGAGACTGCATGTGCCATCAAAAGGCCAGAATATAGCCATTCTTTGTTCAGTCAGCAGTTGATCGCCAGCTCAGAGAGTCTGCAGGTGTCCTCACCACATCCTAGCGCCAATCGCAGCTGAGATAGCACGTCATTAGACGTTGGGGAACTTGGTTTCAGTTGTCGCGGACATGCATGGACGCATCATTTTATTATCCTGCTGACCATATGTTCCACCCCCGCCAATGTACCATTCTCCGGGAACGAGCGACGGCTTGTGAGTGCTGGAGTAGTCCTCCTCGTGCTTGAAGCTCTAGAGAAACCCGTGCAGGACTGAACATGAGGTTCCTGCAAACGCCCAGATTTGATTTTGGGGAATAAGTGCTCAGATCCAGGATGAACATGCCTGCATCCAAAGAGAAGTCCCAGATGCTCAGTTTGCCCTTCCTGCCATGCCTGTCATAGGGGAATGTGTGCATACCTAGCGTCGCCACGTGGGCAGGCTGTTGCGCCGCCATTGGATTCTGGGTCAATATTTTTTATTGGCCTCTTGGTGTTATGGATCTTTCGGATCAAGTGACTTTTCTGTGTCAAGATGAGAATATGCAGAGAAGCAAAAGGCGGGTCAGATAAAAGATAGCGGCTTGAGAGGAAAGAGGAGGAGAAGAGGAGAGATAGAGTTGAAATGGGGATCGGATGATAACCAGAATGGCTGAGGCAGACGGGTGAAGGGAGGGATGAGTTGACCAACTTACGACGACTGAGTCAGGTGAGCGGTAGGAGACAAGAGAATGTAGTTGGTTAGCGGCCGGCGGTCAATAGGGTATGAAAAAGAAAGGTCTGCATCAGTGTGTGGGCCTTCTCTTTGGAAAGCAAGCGTCACCACACGATGTTTGCTGAATGGGGACAAGGATGCTCTGGAAGGGAGAGAGATGACTGATGCTTTTCCGATTGAAATCTGTTGGATAAGGGGAAGAGAGCAAACGGACACAAGACCAGAATGGGATTGGGCCGTCAGTGTGGTTTTCTTGACCTTTTTTATATAATAATATATAGTGTATATTTCTTCAGATAGTCTTCTTCATCCAGAGAGCGAGTGAAAAAAGTGAATCAAAGAGGGGACGAACGAGATGCAAGCTCGACTTGCGGAAAGGGACAGTCAATGAACTCGGAGCGGGTGGAGCAAGTGAGGGTAAGACTTGTCAGTTGGGTGTTTGTTATACTGCTTTTTTCTTGTTTTTTTTTTTACGATTTTGGGACACTGCTGTGGTTGTTATAATTCTTTTTGTCGTTTTTTAGAATTTTAATAACTATTTTGTTTACTTTTTTCGAGAGGGCAAGTCCGCAGAGTGGGCTTGAAGGACAAAAAAGGGTAGTGGAGATGGATGGCGAACTGCTTCTGGAGGGGAAGTGCACCATGAGCGGATCCCAGGTGGAGCATAGCCAACACACTGCTTCTGCTGAGGCGGAAAAAACAGCTTAAATCCAATGATTGCCGCGCGGGGGTTTCTGAGACCATGAAGGCATAAGAGGGACGAGGACCAACCTGGTGAGCATCAGGGGAACACTGAGGAAACGGCCGAGTGGGCGCATCGAAGTGGTTGTGAAAGCCGAACGGACTCGGGTTCGAGATGACGGCATGACTGGCGAGTTGGGAGGTGCGCAAGCTAGAGGGGTCCAAGGCTAACTTGAGCGTTGACTCCCACTGGTCCTGACTCCGTCGTAGTCTGAGTGTCTGAGCTCCTCCCGGGGGGCCGCAAGCTAGCGTCACTCCGCGCCCGTCGACTCACCTCATCATCAAATTGCCTTGCAATTGCAACCTGGCAATTGCCTTGCAATTGCAACCTGGCAATTGCCTTGCAATTGCAACCTGGCAATTGCCTTGCAATTGCAACCTGGAAATTGCAAAGCAATTGCAACCTGGCAATTGCCTTGCAATTGCAACCTGGCAATTGCAAAGCAATTGCAACCTGGCAATTGCAAAGCAATTGCAACCTGGCAATTGCAAAGCAATTGCAACCTGGCAATTGCAAAGCAATTGCAACCTGGCAATTGCAAAGCAATTGCAACCTGGCAATTGCAAAGCAATTGCAACCTGGCAATTGCAAAGCAATTGCAACCTGGCAATTGCAAAGCAATTGCAACCTGGCAATTGCAAAGCAATTGCAACCTGGCAATTGCAAAGCAATTGCAACCTGGCAATTGCAAAGCAATTGCAACCTGGCAATTGCAAAGCAATTGCAACCTGGCAATTGCAAAGCAATTGCCAGGCATTGCAAAGCAATTGCAACCTGGCAATTGCAAAGCAATTGCCAGGCATTGCAAAGCAATTGCCAGGCATTGCAAAGCAATTGCCAGGCATTGCAAAGCAATTGCCAGGCATTGCAAAGCAATTGCCAGGCATTGCAAAGCAATTGCCAGGCATTGCAAAGCAATTGCCAGGCATTGCAAAGCAATTGCCAGGCATTGCAAAGCAATTGCCAGGCATTGCAAAGCAATTGCCAGGCATTGCAAAGCAATTGCCAGGCATTGCAAAGCAATTGCCAGGCATTGCAAAGCAATTGCCAGGCATTGCAAAGCAATTGCCAGGCATTGCAAAGCAATTGCCAGGCATTGCAAAGCAATTGCCAGGCATTGCAAAGCAATTGCCAGGCATTGCAAAGCAATTGCCAGGCATTGCAAAGCAATTGCCAGGCATTGCAAAGCAATTGCCAGGCATTGCAAAGCAATTGCCAGGCATTGCAAAGCAATTGCCAGGCATTGCAAAGCAATTGCCAGGCATTGCAAAGCAATTGCCAGGCATTGCAAAGCAATTGCCAGGCATTGCAAAGCAATTGCCAGGCATTGCAAAGCAATTGCCAGGCATTGCAAAGCAATTGCCAGGCATTGCAAAGCAATTGCCAGGCATTGCAAAGCAATTGCATTGCAAAGCAATTGCATTGCAAAGCAATTGCATTGCAAAGCAATTGCATTGCAAAGCAATTGCATTGCAAAGCAATTGCATTGCAAAGCAATTGCATTGCAATGCCTGGCAATTGCCTTGCAATGCCTAACACAATCCCACCGCTTCAGAAGGCCGGGGGATCCCTGGAGCTCCGGGGGTGCCTCACAAAGCAAGCCTCCAAAGGAGGTTGCAGGGCAAGGGGCGCTTTGTGCCAGCCTGGCAATTCCAGGCTCCTCTGACAAGGAGGGGCTTGTGTTAAGCTAGTGCTGAAGCTACCAGGGGGGGCCGCAAACAACACTGCTTACACAGCGCTGCAGCCCCCGCAGACTTGTGTTAAGTTAGCCTTGTGCCCATTTGAGGTTGCTGCTGAGCTCCGAAGCCCATAGCAAGTGTATTGGTGGGCATGCCGGTTTTTCTACCTTGCAAGAAATCTTGAAATTGAAGCTCTTCAAAACTGAACTTTTTGTACACGTCCTTGGCAACAATTAAAAGTTGATTTCGGGCTACGAGTAATTTTTTTCTTGGCTAAAGACTGGGATGAGAAAAAGGCAAGGGGGAAAGATAACGGCAAGATGACACCAGGATAAAATGGCAACACAAAAAACTTCAAAAAATTCTACTTCATCAGTCATCAAAAATGTTGTCTTGGACTTGAAGTCTATCCCTTTTTTCTGATGACTGCGAATCCAGCCATAAAGTGGCATAGCAGTCTTCAGGAAGAAAACGCGCTGCCCCTTCCAAACCTCCAGGTGGGGCCTCCGCCCCGCGACTAATGCGCTTACCTGGCTTTCTGCCAGCTCTTGAAGGCCCTCTAGACCGAATAAGTTTTGTCAGTTTGTCAATCCTTTCTACAAGGGCAGTGGCTTTGTTGCTACGCCAAACCGGTGCATGTCTTATTCTGGTGTCGCCATCTGAATCCGCATCAGATTCGTCAGAAGAACATAGGCGTTCATCCTGGAAAAGACTCCGATATCTGTGAAGTTCCTCAATCGCGCAGGCTGTCTGATATCGTCTCTCAGCCAGCTAGAAAGAAAGGACATCAGAAGAAGATTCCATGAACATTATGTGAAAATTGAACTCTTACAGCTACACGACGTGCGTATCTCCGATCCTTCTGCTCAGCTAATTCTTTCGACGACAAACCTGGGCCGCTCTTGGTTGTTGCACGTTTGAAATGTTTTTTCATTTCAGCTATACGGTAGTCTAGATTTATTTTAATGAGAGTCTGCGCTCTCTCCAGGCCACCTTCGTGCAAATCGTAACCGGATCGGAGCATATTGCCGTAGTCATCGGCCTGTACTGCATGATAAAATGTATCACTGCAGAACGCGGCTGTCCTTCTATTCCATTCCAACGCTCGGGGATTATCAAGTAAAATACTCAATCCCACAAATGGGAGCCCGTATTGCTTGATGCGTCTGAGACAATAAGCCGAGAAACCGTCCCCCATTCCTTCCTCAGGATCCCAAGTTTGTGAAACCTTCGCTACTTTGTAAGGGGCGGAGACAGACAGTGTGGATGATCCCCCTTCTAGTTGAGGCAACTTGTCTAGTTCTTCGATTGTTGGTGAGCGGGGATGTGAATCCTTCTTCCTGGGAAGCCCCATCAGGATCCGGATGTGCAGTTGGACTGCATTTGACTAGAAGAACATGTGCACATTTTTCCATCAGTAAAAATTCTTCCCATACTTACGCCCGCTCATTGGACTCACCAGGGCTATATCATCATCCTTTTCGCTTGTTTCCATGCTCTCGCGCTCCTTTCTCAAACTTACTCGATTTGGTCTACAAGTTTTGTTCTTTTGGCTTTCGCGACTCCATTTTTGGTTTTTTGAGAGCTTTTGCGCAGCTCCACGCGTTCGGGATGATGTTGAAGGGTTGTTCCGGGGAGGTGAGGAATTGGATTCTTCGTCTGTGTAGCCTTGCTTTCTCACATTTGCACGATTTGAGAATGTACTATGATGTTGTTCGTTTGATTCGTCGTCCACAACGTTCATGTCGGCATCTGAAACATCCTTGACACCACTTCTATGGTAAGAGTTAGAGGTTTCGCCTTCAGGTTCAGAATTATTTTCTCCGACGGCCATAAGTTCATCTATCTCATCCAGTTCATCAATCTCATCCAAAATGGGTGAGGATTCTTGAGGGGAACTTTGAACGCCAACGATTGAGTTTTTGGGAACAAGAGGAGGTGGTCGCAGGTTTGTCGAAGAATTGCTTTGGGTTGGATTTGCGTTTCCAGCGGTGGAATTCTTCTAAAATTGGTACGGAATATCAGTGCACATGTGTTTACTTGAATCAGTGAAATAAGTATGTTAGAAAGCTATTTGTACCTTTGGCGGAATGTCCACAAGATTTGAAATCTGGAGGACAGTTTTCTTCAGGTTTTTCATCTCATCGGCAAGAGCATGAAACTCCTCAAAATCGACAGCAAAATTTGTAACTTTTGACCCATTCTGCATGCGCACAAATTCATTTCGCAAACTAGTGAGATTTTCATCAAGTGTGGCTTGATATTCCCGCATGAGCTCGATCTTCTCGCATAGACATTGGATGGTTGAATTGGAATTTGCAAGAGTAGTTTCAGTTATCCCGGAAGTCTTTTCCAAACTCGAAACCTTGTCCTCGATCTAACAGAAGTCAAAGAAGTTAGCATAATGGTTGTGTGCAGAGTGGTTAAACAATTGCAAACTTGTTCCTTGACGCGTGCCATAGCTTCAAGTTGATGGCTTTGTTTTGAAAGTTGGCTAGAGTTCTGCTTGACGTTTTCGAGAATAGGTCGGAGTTCTTCGCTGTGAGAAGATAAAACAAGTTGTTTGAACGATTCAAGGTTGGCACTTAAGTTGCATTGAAGCATTTCCAGTGATTTATCATAATTTTGTTGCTGTTGATAATTTTGTAGTCAGCTTTCAAAGAACCGGAAACACAGAAATTGGCATATATTACCACAAGTTCTACGGCGGTTGGACCCTCCAATTCCTAAGGCAAGAAAAATTAACATCAATCGAAGTGGTCACTGGATATGCATAGAAACTTTCAAACATGCCATTGATTTGCTTTCCATGTTTGTTCCATCACGCTGGACGCGATTCTTTTCTCTGGACAACTCGGAGACACTGTTCGAAATGTTGTTTTGGCGCTGGGAAATCTGTTGGTTTTCTTGAATAAGCAAGTGTATATCGGAGTTTGCCTTTGATAGGCTGGCTTCATTTCTCCCATTAGCCTCTTCCAAAGCAAATATCTTGCCCTCGATCTAGCAGATCAAAATGAAAATGAGCACAAGCATTATTCGATGATTAGAGAAACATTTCCTGACATCATCTTTAGTTTTTGAAATTAATTGAAGTTGAGTGACAATTCGCTGAAGCTCTTTGCTTTGGGAAACTACAAGAGATTGCCGGAGTGATTCTAGACTAGCATCAACGGTGTGTTGTAGAAACGAAAGGGATTCATCACATCTGCTTTTCTGTCGGAGGCAATTTGTGTGGTCAGCTTGCTAACTAAACTAAAGGGTTACGATAAACGCACCACAAGGGCCTTAATTCTTTCAGTCTCCATTATATCCTAAATATATAAAAGAAAGCAAGAAAGTCAGTTTGATGATGACAAAATGCTACACAGATCAGGAGCTTACGGCAAATTGGTTCTGTGTATTTTTCTTGACAATCTGGACCTCAACACTTTCCTTGGCTTCAAAATTCTCAACTATCATTTTTTGGTCCTGCGTAATACGATCAAGCTTATTTTTCAAACTAATTAGTGATTTAAATGAAAAAGAAAAAAAAGAAAATTTCCTCACTTCTATTTTCACAATATCTCTCAGGGAATTAAGTCCGTGCGTTTGATTTTCAATGTCTTTTGAATTCTGTATTAACCGTTCTAATATTGGCTGAAGTTCTTTCTTTTGGGCCTCTTCAACCCATAACTTCAATGATTTGATGACAGTATGCAAGTCATGGTCATGTACTTTGTGGAGTTCGTTGCACATATTTGTCTGTTGAATAATCAGTTTGTGGTAAGTTCAAGGCAGTGATATAAATAAGCTATCTTAGGGATTACCATATTTTGCATGAGGCTCGCATTGTCTTCATTGCAAGTACTAATTCCTGTCGTCAAAGCATCAATTTCCTAAAACAAATGAGAAAATGTTAGTCACACTTATTGTTAGAATGAGTGTGGATAACAAGTAAAACGAGCTTACCATTGATTGATGCTGAAAAGTTGTTCCGACCATCGGTAGCTTTTGATCCGACAAATGTGTAACGATTTCTTTGACTTCTCTGAGCTGACAATCAATCTCATCTTGGCGCCGTGTGACTGATTGAACACCTTGAGAAAGAGACTCAATCTGAGAAGCTTGTCCTGCAAGCTTGCTCTGATTTTGCCTTGATGATTTCTCAAGGTTCGAAACCTGTTCAGAAAGCTTTCAAAGCACAGAAAAAGGAATAAAAAATAAATTCAGCATGACAGTTGCCATATTGAGCTATCGAGTTTAACTTTGGTGCAGACTTGTAGGCCGAGATTTTGCAAGCGGGTCATTTCAGCTCTTTGCTTGAGGAGCTCCTTCTGGTTTTCCACTGCGGCTTCATCACTTGCCTGCATAACTTCTCGAATCGAGTCAAGGTTTGTTTTCAAAGCTATTAATGCGTCTTGCCTGACAGCTGTGCTATGGGTACGAGGTAAAAGTTCCAGTTCTCCATTTCTCTGTAGCTGATAGCAATTTGATACATCTAATTAGTGATTGATGATCACATGAGTTCGACCAATTAACTAGAATTTTCCATCTCACCTTCACTTCTATGTGCCCAAACATTTCTCGACATTCAGATTCGAGTTTGGAAATTTTCGTTGACAGGTGATTCTCCAACTATAAGAGATGGCTGGATTCAGTTCACAGAAATATGGTATTGTATTCAGTTGAAAACTTACAACCACGGAGTTCTTCTCTACGTTTGCAAGCCTGGCACTGAGGTCAGTTGAAGCTTGCTGCTAGATTAACACACCCAATGTCATTGGATGGCTCTCCTGCTAAGGCGAACTACATTGTATTTGACTTCTTACATACCTGCATTTCCATACGACCTAGCATGTTTTGACATGTGGATTCCAGTTTGGTTATTTTTTCCGCCATTTGTTTAGTCAACTAAATAAGCAGAAATCTCCAAATTCAGTTCACATAGAAATATAATTTATTTGGGTTGAGACCTACAGTGGCAGCATTTTCTTGCGATTGTGCGAACTTGTTACTGAGATCTGCTAGGCTTGGACCCTAATCTCACAAAGCAAATTACTTCAATTAGAAAATAAAAATGTTTTTGCAAGGCAAAAAATCCAATGACAAACATCCGGAGGCAAAGCTGCTTGAGATCCTGAGTTAATTTGGAGCATAGCCAAGTCCATACTTTTCTGCGAGATTGTCAAGAAGAAATAACGGATAAGCTGTTCAACTTGACACAACACGTTGCCCATTAATTTTGTAACAGAAACAAACCTCAAACTCATCCAAGCGGTTTTTTAATCTTGCATAATTCTCGTCTTGAAGAAGTGCCAATTCTGCTGAGGGTTGTTGAGTGCTTTTCTCCACTTTTCGACGAGGCGGCATTTTTGTAAACCTTCTTTGCGATTAATACCAACAAATCGGACTCTGGGAAGATGGTGATATCAATGTCAGCGTTGAGTCGCAAGAGCTGGATTTCTGAAACACAGTTGGACTTCCAGGCGGATGCGATAAATGTCTATGTAATCAACTGTTTATATTTGTATGCTATTGGGGTTCTATGTTGCATCGTTCTTCCTTTTGTGAATGACTTTCACCCCTGTCACTAGTGCGATTCACAACACCCAGCACGTTTGATTAGTTGAATACACAACATTCTGTTGCCTTGGGTTACAAAAAGTTGTTATGTAGCCTCTGATAGTGTGCCTATGGAAAGCTGTGGAAAGCTTCGAGGATGCTGCAAAGCAAAGAAGCAAGATGCTTGCAGATGTAAATAAATATGTATAGCTTCCTCAGTTTGAAATCAACTGAAGTTTGTACATACAGCCGTACTCGGAAAGGATGCGGACTTGGGTTGCTAGAAATCCTCCAAAATTTGGAGTGCAACTTCAGCCACCCTCTGTACAGTCCGGATGTACAGGTCCATCCGGAGCCTGTACACACCGCTCCAAGGTCTGGAGGGCCAGCTCAGCTGGAGTCATGGGTGAAAGGCACCCGCGGGCTGGGTTGCCCTGAAGCCATTTTTGCACCAGCAATCGTTTGGTGCATGTCTCGCAACCTCAAGATTAAAGATGACGGAGATAGGTTTTTGAGTGTTCTCAGCTTCCTGTATTTTGAAGCAAATACAGGAGCTGAGGCTGAAGTCGAGGGTGGCTGAAGTTGGGTTTTTTGAGCAAAAAAAGGCCGCTCTGAACCGCAACCTTTGCGAGTATGGCTGTATGTCGATCACCATGGCGTACACATCATTATCTGGCCTTCAAACTTTGAAGTGTACTCAAATTCAAAGAAATTCCAAATTCTGTATTTGTTATCATTCCTTTTGCAGTCATGACTTCATTATAACACTAGAGTGTGAGTGCAGGGATGGCTGCGCTTGTTCCAGAGATATTGAAATGATCAGTCTACAGAAATGTACTGCTTTGGAGCTCTTGAAAACAAGACAAGATGTGGGTCTGATGAATCATTTCAGTAGTAAAACAGGAAGTTATTTGTTACAAGATTGCACTGTTGGTTGGCATGTGCACCCTGGGAGACGGAAGATTTGAGTATGGAAAGCCAATGACCAGCCCAATAAATAATATGGTCTATCAAGTTCGTCTGGGCCGCTCGTTGGCCAGACCCGAAATCGGTTAAGCAGGCAAATCCGCAGGTGAAGCAACGAAGCGGGCCTCAACCACCGAGCCAGACGAACTTGACACACCATATATGTATTATGACTGCCGCCAATCTTGTTGGTGTTGTCATGCAGCACTGCAAATGGGTTGGGCGCAATTGCTAGCGCAGGCTCTTGGTTGCTTGAAAGTTTAGCATCTTTTTGGAATTTGCCCTTGCTAATGAAGGAGAATATCAAAATAGTACATGGCAATGAGAATGAAAAAGACAAACAAGAATTGGATGGGAAGGACTCAGGAGCCAAGAGGAGAGCAGCGAAATCAAGAGTATATAAGACGAGAGAGAATATGAAAAGACAAAAAAAGGATATGTGGTGTGTACATACTCCTTTTGATATTTGGTGCAACTATTTTCTAAATGTATGATTGTTAATGTTCAAAACATGCGGTGGCCAATGCATCTTGCTATATGTGTGTATATTTAAATTTATTTCAGAAAAGAAAAGAAAAACAGAAAAAAGCTTTTTTTCATATTGGAGACAGGGCAAGATCTCAGTGAAAGAAGAGAGATAGGGCAAAAGAGCAATGGAGAGAGATGGAGATGGTGTACCTAGCATATGGGATGACTGGACAAACAGGAGAAAGGGTTATATAATCAGAGGAGGGTGAGATAGATGAGGGCAAGGTGGCGAGGAAGTCCAGGATACGGCTAGAGATGTCGATGCATATCTTGAGCCAGGCGAGCAACACGTTCCTGGGGCCGCAGAGGAGCGAGGAGGGGCCAGAGGAGGAGAGACTCTTGAGGAGCTTGAAGAGTTTGGAGGCGCTGTCGAACAAGGTGAGCAGGACGTTGAAAAGGGGAAGATGTGGTGGACCTGAGTAGCTAGGAGTAAGCTTCGCAGCCTCTCACAGTCGCAAGCGATATCATACTGGAGATCGGATAGGATGGACTGGTCGGAGATCATCTGGGCGGCAGCCGTGAGATGGTCATGCTTGAGGATTTCGAGAGTCTTATCGAATGCGGAGGGAAGCTCAGCTTCCCTCCGCATTCGATAAGACTACTGGTGGCTTGGCGAGTCGAGAGAAAGGTTCTTGAAGCCGGATGTGGGGGAGGTTTGCGTAGGCGGGGGGAGGCGAACCCGTTGATGGTGGAGTTTGTTCTGGAGAGCAGGCGCGGCGTAGGCGAGCCTCGTCGGAGAAGGATCTGAGAGAGGAGCAGTGGGTTGGGTCCGTTGGATTGGCTGTTGGGGGCCGTGGGCGAGTGCTGATGGGTGGACGGTGGACAGGGGTTTTCGACGGCCTCCAAGGCGACCTTGAGCAGCAGCTTGGTGGTCCCCGTGGATTTCGTGTTCCCTGAGCGGGCCGAGCAGACGATGGCGACTCTGTGGCCAGCATCAAGGGTGGCGCTGTGGAGCGAAGGGATGGCTGGCTGAGCTCACAGTGTTCTTGTGTGAGGGAGGAAAGGGCTCACGGGAGTATCTGGGAAGCAACGTTGTGGAGGAACTTGCCGAGGCTCGTTCCGCCGTACTTCTGGACCACCCATCTCGGCGCGGTCGCATGTTCTGGAATTTGGCTCGCAAACACTCTGCACTCTACTCCAGATGCCAGATGGAGTGGCAGTCCAGGACTCAAGCTCAATGGCAGTGATGTATATTCAAGCACTCATGGATGCGGGGAAACAACAACAGGGGATGGGAGATAAACAACGGCTAGCCATCCAAAAAGGGGGCACTTCGCACTGCCTGGGCCAAAACTTTTCCAAAATGTTTAATATCAGCGTGGAAGATCCATCGAAGCCAGTTGATCCGAACTCGGGGACTCAAGCCGAAAAGTTGTTTGTGTGGCAGAATTCATGGGGACTCTCGACCCGGACTATCGGAGTGATGGTGATGGTGCACGTTGATGATAAAGGGCTCGTCTTACCGCCGCGAGTGGCGTACCTCCAAGTGATCATTATTCCGGTGGGGATCGTGGCGTCTTCTGGGCCGGCATCGCGGAAAGATCTGTACGACAAGGCCGAGGATGTTGCTAGCCGCTTGAGGAAGGCGGGGGTGACCGCCAAGACGGATACTTGAGAGGGATATACGCCCGGCTGGAAGTTCAACTCGTGGGATATGAAGGGGATCCCTCTTCGACTGGAGCTTGGGCCTAAGGATCTTGCCAGTCAGACCACCCTGGTAGTGCGCAGAGATACTGGGGAAAAGAAATCCTACTCGCTCGAGACGCTGGATGTGGAGATTCCAAAGCTGTTGGAAAGCATTCAAGCGGACATGTATTCCAAGGCCAAGGGGATCTACAATGCGGATCGTCAAGTGGTGCTGGCGTCCGACAGACACACGGTGCCCAGCGAGGGGCGCAGGGTTGACGTTGAGGGACCAGGAGTGGCTTCATAAACTGGGAAATGTTTTTAATTAACTATGTACGTGAAATAAGAGCTAAGATGAAAGTAGGAACATAATGATGAACACATCTTTTACCGTAAACTATTTACATAAAATGTGAAATGAGGGGAGAGGAGGAAATAAAGGTGAGAAAAATTGATTTTATCAGTTCAAGAGAAAGGTTTTGGCAAAGTGAATCACTTTTTAACTTTTTTAAGTATGTAAGGAACATCGCCGACATGATGGACTTCTTTGGTATTTACAAATTCCTCAGCTAGGACCCTGTCTAAAATGTTTGTTGTTTTCCTAGCAATTTGTAACGACATCCCCACTCGAGTAAAATTTCCGGTTTCTTCAGGTTTGAGGGTTCCATGTTGATAGAGTCTTGGGGAAAAAATCATCTGAACCATCGTGTTGGGTTTGAAATCAATTCCAAACCCGCACTGTGGAAATACAAACTGACCCTCCTTTACATCATATCCATCGGAATCAAAAGCTAGCTTCCCTTCAGACTTGAAAGAGGGAAGGGATAGAAGAAAGGCAAATGGAAGACGTTCATCATCACGGTCATCTTTGTGTGGGTGATTAAAGAATCCGTTAGATGTAAATGTAAGGTTGGTGGAGAAAGATTTTTTGGAGTTGGGCAAAGAAGAAGCTTCCGTTTGAGTTTGAAGTTCTGGGGCCGCAAAACAGGGAAGGTGGTGCTCCGTCATGAACTGGTGATTTGCTTCCAGGGCAACATTGCCAATCTTGAAGAAAAGCTCCCATAAAATTTCAGAGGCTTTGAACGAATCATGAATGTGTTTTCTAAACTCGGCTTGATTCTTTTTTATGGCTTCTCTATTCACGTAGCGCCCAACAATCTCAAGGCGTGTCATAGATTTCCGCCACCCAATGGCCCACATGTACCCCCCACATGAGCGCCCCTTGGATCCAACATGATTGACGAATTTTTTGGATGTTTCTAAGAATTTAAGTAAGAAATCCAAGTTTTCACGTTTTTGAGCAGATATAGTATTTAGATCGGTAAATGTAATATCCGCAATTATTTGCTTCTTCTTCTCTTTTGTGAGTTTCTTATCAAAGATACGAACATGGCCATGGTCAAAGAGACGAAATTGAGACCGATCTTTTACAATTAAGCGCGCCGAAGCAATTTCATCATTAGTTGGAGGGCGAGCAATGATCGGATCCTTAGCGAGTTTGGGACCACCGTTTTTCTTCTGGTGGGCCTTGGCAGCCTTCCGTTGGAGCTTGCGTTTTTTGGTTTCGGCTGTAATTTGAGGGAAAAGATCCAGTTTGCTAACTTTCATGTGAAAAGTAGCGGTGCCAGATTCGGGTGGCAAGTTGGTAACATGCTCTTCTATAGCCTTTTGTTCCGTGACTCTCCTCTTCTTTGACCAGTTTTTATTTCGCTGCTTGTTTGCAGTTATCTTGTGCGCACTTGAAATGATTTCAAATGTATGTATCAGGAATTTGCAGCATTTGTAAAATTTATGAAGAGTCTCAAATTACTTACACCTTTTTTTGATCCTCAGCACTTGGGAAATCCCCTTGACCATTGTCTTCAGTCCCACTGGACTCCGAGGAACTTGTGTTGCTATCTGACGAAGAATCATTCTCATCCTCGGGATAAAAGGTCATGATTCAATTTGACGTGAGTTTTTTATAACCTCTTGGGTGAATCAATAATACTATTATAAAAAGGTTCACTTTATTAATCTCAGAAATCTGTCTGGAAACAGGCGCCGGAAAAAAACACTACTCAAAGCTCAACTGACCTAGGGAGGCGCAGCAGTCACGTATTGTTAAGTTGTTAGAGGCCTTAGTGGTGGATTGGTGAGAGAGCAGTAATTGCCGATGAAGTTGAGGCTTTTTATATTAAATTTGCCACTGGCAAACTGGCACTAATGTTATCAAGGAGTAATGGACATTAATGGACTCCCTGATACGTCTCACAAAAATGATGTTGTGCAGGCCTCCTATGTTATGTACGTATATCTCCCATGATGTACATACATGTTGATAAGCTATGAAACCCATGATAAGGGTTTGGCGAAAGGTGCTAGAGCTATGAACTTATCCAAGTCCCTCCCCAACTTCATACCACCTTACATGCACTACGTAGCCCACGTGTCCCTCCGGCGCAGGCGGGTGATGCCGGCCGGAAGTTTCATCGTATGTACACCAACTATCACACCATTGCCCTGCCAAATTGCTCCTATCCCATCAAACCACAAACCAGACCCTTCCTATCTGTTCCGGTTTCCAACGACGCACCTTCCCCATCTTCATCTGCCACGCCCACCTTCAACTTCGCTGCCGCAGCTGCTTGTTCCTTCAGTGCATCTCGTCCAGGCCCCACCAATGCCCCTGCGGCTCCGGTCCCCGTCTACCCCCCTCCTTTGCCTCAGCCGTTGTTGCCACCTCATCTCCCCTCGCCTCTAACTGATCCTCCTCGTCTGAGCCCTCCTCGAACCGGACGGTGCCCGATGCCATTCTCACTTCTCTTCCGCCGAATGGAGTATCATCTGCAACCAAGTTGTCTATTCTCTTGCAGGAGTGGAAGGTGAGCTTAGTTTCTGCCAAAAGCCACAATATCAAGTCTTGTACGTCCCGCTGCTTTGCTCATACATTCTAGTTATTCAACCAACTAATCACATCCCCTCATGCTTGCTTGACTCTTCTTACAGCTTCTAGTCATATCTCTTTTGCCTGGGCGCTCGCCGGGCACCGCCGGGTCGGAGGCGTAGGCAGTGAGGGAGCGGGAGGACTGCTGCTGGCTGAGGGCCATCTGAATCTCGTTTGGAATTGATTCTTGGTTGGTGGGGCAATGCCGCTCTTCTGCGGCTCAGACGCCTTCTCGGCCCGGGTGCTCAGTGGACTGCTCGCCCGGCTCCCTACCACGCCCCTGCTCGTGCTCGTCCCCGCCAGAAGCCTCACGGCTCGAGGCTCTACTAGCGTACGAACTCCCATCTCCACGCCCTGCAGACTGCAGACTGCTGACTGACCAGCCCTTCTTCATCCAGCCCCGCCCCTCAGGCTCGTCCAGAGCCTGCGTCTACCCCACCACTCGCTTGCACGCACGCCTCGGCCCCTAGAAAACTACACATACACGCACACACACACACACACACACACACAAATGCAGTGGTTGTAGGTTCCCGTCGAGTTCAAGCACCCCGACACAGTGCTTCTGAGTGCCTCGTTCCCCGACTGGATGCGTGCGGAGGTGACGGCACGACTTGCAGCGCACCGGGCGCTCAATGTGCATCCCTTGCTGCCCCCGCACTACCGGGGCGCGGCGCCGATCCAGTGGCAGCTGGCCAACCAAGAAGAGGAAATTGGCGTCTTGATCCAGCAGCTCGGCCACTCGGGCTTTGACACGGGGCCCATCCTCCTCCAGAAACCTCTCCACCTCCCCTGCTGCCCCTACCATCACGCCAAACTCACCCTCGCTGACCTAGCCGATTTTCTCCCGCTTCCTCTCCACATCCATCATCAACCCCATCTACCGCTCCAGACTGTTCCCATCCAGCATGTCTGAGAACCCGCTGTTCTACTCAACCAGGGAGGGATACGACAACATCCTACCCGACCAGGACAATCTCAGGCTGCTGCAACCGGAGCACCACCGGCTTGAAACCACCAGCGGGAAAGCTGATCAGACGGCAAAGCAGACATTTCCGTCCGCACCGATATGTCCAACTTCACGGCAGTAAACAAAGATGCATGTCGATTCAAACGCTGGCTGTTGTTATAATCAACCGCCCATCAACTCCTTCTGACTCCTGTCCGCCTCAACAGGCTTCAGCAGTGATACCAGACACCGGTACATCACTTCTTATGTACGGGAACATCCCTGAACCTCCTGCCTGGTTAAAAATCTAACTTCACGCTCCGGGGCAAAAGACTCGCACTCATGAGAACCAGTTCACCCCGGTGCTAATGTCTCTTACAATCATCATCAACGCGTCTCTTAATGCCACCCCACGCAGTCGCGAGCTGTCGCGAGATTAACAAAGCCTCTCCACCGAGACACGGGCCAAGGCCACTCCTTCTGATAGCTGGGGGAAGTGTGGAGTTCCATGCAGTCAACTCTCGTCTAGCAAAAAGTCTTTCAAAGAATAGATAGCCAAGCTAAACAGCGAGAGAAATCAAAAGCTACTCCATGTTTTGGTAACCCACCAGTTGTAACTTGTCACAGATACACAAGAGGAGCTATCAAGGAAATCTGGGACGCTCCCAGAACAGATGGTTTTTTGGAGCGTCCCTACAACCAGGACGTAGGATCAACGGCTAGGTTATCTAGTCGGCACCCTGGCACTATTATGCCGGAATCCTAGTATTTGATAAGAATGAAGGAAACAGAAGGAAACTCCCCCAAGGGGAAATATATCTCTGAAAGAAGTACTATTTATAGACACAATGTCTATATACATCGTTGGGTTGGTGAGAAAATATGTACAACAGTGACAGGAAAAAATCTGAGAAAGTGTGTAATGAGAAAAGACGAATACAGAAACTGTGAGATGTGAAAGTGTTGAAAAACTTGTTACAACAGGTAAGATGAGTGGTATCCCCTGACGTCCCAGAGGTTGAGGACCGGCCCTTTGATGAGACAATTGAGTTCCATCAACATCTTGACAGGGGTTGATGGGACAGTGATGGAATGACAGGTATTAATGGAACAAGAGCTCTTGAGATAATTATTCTGGAGACATGTCTGTCCCTAAAATGCTCTGAGAAGTATTCCAAGGACATACTGAGTCTTAATGTTGACTCGGCTTTGCCTCTGAGCCCTCATGTCCTTACAACGCTGCCTCAGAGCGTTGCAAGCATACGAGGGCTCAGAGTTGACGTTTGACTAACATTATGAGCCCTCCAGTTCATCAATGTAGCTTCAGGTATCATCACATGTTTAGAATCCAACATACAGGAAAAGTCACTTAGTCAAGCAGTTTGCTTGTGCTTTGCATTTGAGACCAACCGGTGGGGCTTGGGTCCGAGCTGCATACAATTGTTTTTTGGCCCTCACCACCTGCCAGTCAGGTGGGGCCGGACACCGAGTATCCTTGGATCTTGCTGGTAAGATTCTGAGAGGATTGAGCAAGTATCACTAGCAGGGGCATGGAAACCACAGCGGCGAGGGCCCAAATCCATACTCGGCTAACTTGGACTTATCCATCCTGGTGGATAGCCAGGTTAGACAGATGAGAGAGAGAGAGTAAGCTAAGCAGCTTGGGAGAACCCCCTCTACCAAAGAGTACTCTACAAGGCCCCAGGCTGATGGATGGACTGGAAGTGAAACAAATATGTACCTTGAGCTATGGGGGTAGAGTTGAAGAAATAACCTTTAAATTCTAGATACTTAATGGTGGTAAAGCTACCTTATGCCCAGGTATTACCTTTGATTCTTCATTTTCTTACCTGGCTAATGTTACATTTTAAATTATGTAATCCTAAAGGAGCAGCTAGCATACAAGCAATAAAAAAGTAACCAAAATCATAATACATATTAAAAAATTCTAATTGACACTCCTACTATTAACTACATGAAATTTTAATCTTGTTACTCTTGCAAATAATATGCGTTGAGTTAGCAATAATAAAAAGTAGCCATTCATAGTGTGTGAATTAAATAAACCATAAATTACAAATAATCCTCATCCAGACTCCTATCAACTACATAGAATTCCAACCTTGTTACTCTTGCAAATAATATGCTTTGAGTTAGCAATTTTGAAAAGCAGTTGTTCAGAATCCAAATAGAGAGGTGTTAAGTTATACAAAAATGGTTGAAGACAATCTTTTACATGTGAGTAGAGTTGAAAGTTATAAATCTAATGATGATAATCAAGGTTTGCTGCTTTATAAGTTCTATCATAAATAATAATTTGAGCCTCCAGATATCAAACTTGATCCAGTGTGTTCATTTAATTCCATAAACATGATGTAACAAGGCCAGTTCATGTAGCTGCTTGTTTGCATTTAGATTTAAAATGACAATAAACATGCATGGAAATTTTGTCATTAAATTACTACGTGAGTCTACAGAGTTTTTATAATAAAAGTTATCTTATGAGAAGTGTGAGCTATTCACTCACACTGCATAAAAATGCTCTACATGAACTAGGCTATTGAAATCATTGGATCACATTTTGGTTGACTTGGCTGGTTTGATAACTTAGAAGTTATTTGGGTTATCTGAAATATCTCCCATTACTAATGAGCCAAAACATCTTTCAATCAAACCAATTCATGCATTCCAAATCCAGGATGAACTATTCTTGATGATGAAAAAATAATTCACACATTTAAATGACTTGATTGGGTGTAATAGCTTAAAAGTTGTTTGGGGTTGTGCTGCAACTTAAAGGAGTGACTTCCATTGATTACAATCCAATAAATCTTCCACCTTATCAAATCAAACAAAATTCCAGTATTCCAAAGCAAGAATTAAATGACTGAATTGAGTTATGTTGTTAACATTTCAATACGCACAAATGATGAGAATTTGATGTTGAATTCCATTGGATTGAGGCTCAAGTTTTAGATTCAAGAATGCTTAAAACCAGGATAGGTAATTAAGATGGTTTGATAACAATGATAAAGGACAAAAGGCAAGAGATAATAAAGGAAGTTGAGGATACGAACATGTTTTTTTTTCAAAGGCCTTAATTTAGATGAAAAGCTAGGAAGGAAGGTTTCTTATTAGGAATGATGTCTGAGGTGGTAGTGTAAGTGAGATGAGATGGTGGTGTAAGTGAGATATCCCAATTCTTTTTCTGGAAGTTTTCTCATGTTTTCCAAGAAGTACCCATAGGTGGTTTGCTAGCCTCTTGAACAGCTCATGGCTCCAAGTGATAGATAATAAATATACTTGAGAATTAAAAACCTTCTCCAATGTTGATTGTGCGGCAGCAGGTTGACCCAAATTGGTGTACCCTTCAGCAAGATTGAGGTGAAGTTCAATAAGAATGTCTTTAACTTTAAGTGTTTTGTCCAGCTGGTTCACCTCATTCGGAAGCAATGTGAGGATCTGAGAAATGATTTTTACAGCGCCTTCGGGGTTTCCATTGGTATTCATAACTTGACTGCGCCGCTGTACACTTTTTAGACTCCGCTCCAGTCCGAGGATTTCAGGTCCACGGAAAGGCTACAGAAATGTGAATGTAAGGTCAGCCATTTCAATTTGAGGAATTATATTCAAGTTTGGACTTGCCCTATTGGTATGCTCTTGCTTGGCTGACGTGGCTTTTATTCTGGAATGAAGACTTGCAAGTTCATTGAAAAGAGAATGGCCCCAGCCTATAGATGTTTCTTTTTTTGTATCGTACAGCTCTTGCAACACAATTTGAGCCTTGTCGGACTTGTTTAAAGCAAGATAGGACCGTGTTAAATTGAAAATTGATTGGATTATTACAAGTTTACCATCTTCCCTGATCGAATTTCTCCACCAAGAGCGGCCGTCCAGAAACTTTTCGTACTCATCCACAGCCTTCAAGTGATTACCGAGGCTGTAATAATGATACGCTATTGCTGATCTCTGTGTAACAAAATTACTTGCTTTGCAATCCATTTTGATTCGGTATTTCTGTCTCACCGATTGACATAAATAAAAAAATAAGCAATATCTTCTGAACAAATAAGATTACTACGCTGACCATGAATTCAAGTCTGCGAGATTTAGGAGGAGGGTACGGAAGATCCAGTTCTTCTCCACGCCGCTTTGAACCAGCAATCGGTCTTGAAGAATTCTCTGCACAGTCTTTGTTTGAACGATTGTTGAGTTCAGATGAATCGATATTGACTTGTAGACGCATTTTTTATATCGGGAGAGAAATTTGAAGTCTTTGATGTCCCTGTGAAGAGTAAGAAGCAAAATTAAAAAGGTTTACGACCAATGTGAATGAGTGAATCTTTGAATAGGTAAATAAAGACTCAGACTGCTTGGTAGGCCAGTGACGCTGTGTTGAGTACCCTGCTCTTTGGTTGTTGATGTGTATGTGCAAGGTGTACCGCCAGTTGATTCGTTGTGAGTTCAAGTCATCAGTGGGCCCGGGCCCAGGTTGAGGCTTTCTTCCCGGGAGGGGATCAGTCAATTTTAATGTTTTGTTTACTATTTTATTTATATCCCAACCAGCGTACCATGCCCACTACTCAATCCAACAGGCTGCAACATACGTCACACGAAGCAACGGGGACTTTGACCAATCCGCAATCTGTCGGAACGTTTGGGCGGAAGGCTGCGATCAGATGGAAATACCTCAAGCAAAAGTGGTTCAGTATCTTGGTAATATTAATCGGATCCACAGTTCTGATCAGTTTAGTTTTTTTTGCTGCAACTAATTGCTTTGCCATCATTCTAATTAAATTCTGGATCTTCAAACTAACAAGTCTTTTGTTTGGTGATAGCTATTGCTCGGAAGCAATCATCTCTCCGTGATAAGGTTGTCCTCCTTGACCAGCGGTTACAAGATCTACAAGAACAAAGCTTGAAAATGAATGAAAAGATTGACAGTCTGGTCGTTTCGTACAACGATATGGTCAGAAGGTCCGAATTCGAGGAAGGCCTTTTCCAATTAAAGAATTTTTCAAAGACAATGTCAACTCCGGAAAACCAAGACTACGAATTTCCAGCAAACAAGGAAGGGGATGGATTGTCAATCTATTCTAAGAAAGACTTTGCTTTGTTTTCTGCTGGTGCAACAATTGTTGAACACTTAACATCCCCGACTTGGAGTTATCATCGTCAAATTCGGCAATCCAATTTCCCCTTTTCCAAAAAAACTCAGAAAATATTTGGAAGTCCTCCGCTTACCATACTGGTTTCCGATCTCAGTCTTGGAACATGCTGGCCGTTCCATGGTACCACGGGCCAAATCACGATTCAACTCTCCCGAATCATCCAGGTGAAAGGCATCACAATCGGCCACGTTTCTCGATCTTTGGCGTATGATATTCGAACAGCACCCAAGAACTTTGAGCTTTGGGGAGTAGATGACAACGGTCATGAATTCCGAGGAAGTTTATTGCTAGATGGGACTTATGAAATTGACGGTGTGGACAACCTCCAAGAATTCTCAGTTGCGACGATGAAATCACAGCTCTATTCACAAGTTCTCTTGAAAATTATATCAAACCACGGACACCCAAATCTGACCTGTCTCTATCGTGTTCGAGTTCATGGAGAATGGGAGGACAATCAAGAGGGGGTTGATTTAGATTATTTCACCCCAACGTAATGATTCTCGCTTCATTTCACAACAACATAAGAATTCTAGTTTCCTTTGCCAGAATGGATGAATCAATTATGTGTAGCTTTTTTCGCTTGAATCAAAGCTCAAACATTTTTTTCTGTCAATTTCAAACGTCTTTTCTGCAATCAAACAATGAAACCATATTTCCTACTTTATGAGACAAATAAATGCTGGTATGGATAGGATATTTAACAAAAAGACGGCAGATCCAGCTTGGCGGAGCATGACAAGACGGTGGATCTTTGGACAGTGCGTCTGGCTAACAAGGCTTGCCCACGTCGGGCACAAAGTCATCCACCTCCTTCCTCTACCTATCCTCCTTGGTGTCGACCCACCCCAGCTTGGGTGGCTATGCGTTTAGCAACGCCGCGTCCTGCCGCGCCTCGGGCATTGTTGCTTTGCCTGGCGAAATCGCCAGCTCAAACCCCAAGGCAGCTTCCGGATCGGGCGCAAAAGAGGTACAACGGTGGCGGGCTACATGCCAAAGATAACAAGAAAGGGGGGGGGGGGGGGGCAACAAGCTGCACTGGCCAGCTGATTACTGAGCTGAACAGCTCGATGGCCATGGTCACCGAGCGGAACGGCTTGATTGCCAGATAGTCACCAAGCTGGACATAAGCCGTTGAGAGAACAATTTAGCCGTGTTATTCCCTAGTGGTTACTAAATGGATGATGGCGGACAATTGGAGACTACAAGGGGAAAAGAGATTTCAAAGTGATTTTTTAAGTACAATCCGGATATCGAGACTGTTCTTTTTCCCTACATTCCCTACGGGTTGTTTGAGTTGAGATTGGAGAGTGAGGCATATTTCACAATTGAGCATTACACATAAAAGAATATGGAAATTTTTACTTACACGTAAATTTCAATCCTGTAGTTCAATCCAAAAAGATCTGAACTCTACCCTGAGATACACCCAAGTACAACTGAAGATGTGCCAAGCTGTAGCCAGTCCAAAAATTGTACTTCCCCATTTCAATGATAGAGCGCAGAAATCTTCCATCGGTTCCAGCCCTGTTGGCTTCAAGATTTCCTTCATTAAGTAACACATTTTGCTGCCAATGTTGACCCATGACAAGTCGATATAAGTTTGGCGGCAAAGGAACCATGTCACTCCCAACAATCCGAGTCGAACCCTCCTAGATGAAATCAGACAAGCAAGCGCCGCAATGCCTTGAAAACCTGTAACAGCAGTATACAATTAACTATCCATTCTCCTTTTTTTTGCATAGAAACAATAGCTTCATGAGGACAACATACCAGCCATTCTGAACTCCAAGACTTTGTAACAAAACTGGACGGAAAAGGCGATTGATTGGAGTTTGGGTGATGGTTATTCTCTGAAAGCACAACACAGTGGGATGGAAAACGGTATAATTTACATGCATGCAATCACACATAGGAGTGTGTGTTGTTGTCCAGGAATTCTCTAGAATTTGATGACAGCTCGTGGTTTCCGTGCCTGCAAGATTGTCATGGGTGCAGCTGACAATATGTTTTTGTTTTGTAGACTCTTGTTTGTCTCTTCTTTCTTTCTTGACTCAGATTGTATCGCTGAGGCCATGAAGCCTTCTTGTTGACCAGCTTAGAGACTTCCATATATACCTCACTGCTAATTATCAACGAAATTGGTTTTCCCAAATTTCCAAAAGTTGACCGACCTCTTCACTGAAAATCCCCACTTCCATAAAATGGCAAAATCAAACAAGCACAGCCACTCCAATCGCAGACATCCCATGTTGCTGATTCTCTTTCATCCCATCCGTTTCTTTTTCATGTCGCTTGTGAAGATTTTGGTCTTACTTCTTGCGCACCCTGGACAAGCCTGTACCTTTGTGGTTGTTTCTGTGACAGCTGTATACTTTTTCAGCATCGTAGATAGCTTTGTGGCTTTGATTTTACCTTTCAAACCCTTTCATCTAATTTATTCTCACATCAAGAGCTCAGCGAAGATTACCACAGGCACTCTGATTACTTTAATGTGGAACATGGGTAAGGATTTTGGAAAACCCCTTCTCATGGCCACAGGGCTATGCGGTGTCTTTTCTCCCCATCATAGTCCTTACACAATCCGACTTTCGAAGAAAACAAATTATCCAATCTGCCTCACTACTTCCATATTGGTCTCGCTCAACGGATCCAAGGACTTTTTTTCTGAAGCCACCGACTTCCTGCAACTGTCCAATGCCCTTCTTGTCATGAACATGAATCTTGGAAATCATAGCGAAATTAGCTCTCAAGTCAGAAATCTAGCGAACGTGTATTCCATTTTCACTGCCGAAGTTGAAAAGTTGGACTTGGCAGGGATTCATGTCATCAAGTTGATTTTGCAAGAAGTGTGTCACTCTAACATTTTTTTTAAATCTCAAACTCCATATCACACTAACCTTTGATTAAATTTTGGTAGTATTTCAAATTCTTCTACCTAGAAAAAAATTCAAAGAACCAAGCCTTTAAATTGCTGGCAAAAACTTTGAATGACGACGTTGAAAACTTGCTCGCGAATGCCAACAAAACTCTAGAACTGGCGGACAATCTTTTCGCCGAACACGACAAGACCTCAATCTTATTCCATCAGGAAATTTCCATCCTCGAGAACATGCAACATCGCCGAGGTCTATGGGCATTTCGAAATTTTGTAAATAAAAAAGTCCGAAACAAGGAAACACTAGAATTTCTCAATAAAAACAGTGCTTACATCATGCGCAGTTGGACTGCATTGGAAAAGCAGAGAAGGCAACTAGTTTCATTCCTTGAAAGGATTCACCGTATGAAGGCAAGTTTTCCACTGATTGAGATTCATTCCCAGCTTATCATATTTACATCAGAATCTTATAATGGTCATTTCAGGTCTATCTGTTGAGTGTGGATGGTAAATCTATAGGCTTGGAGTTGATTTTTGAAGACTTCAGTGAGCTTTCCTGGAAATCAAATTGATCAAAATGATTACTGTGTCAACCTTTCTGTTTGAATTATGAAACTCGATGTATTTTCAGCCATCCCTTGCTTTGGCACCTTTTTCACCTCCCATTCTTTTTTATGCTCTCTTTTCTATATTGACCCTTTTTAACTCCCATTCTTTTTTATGCCATCTTTTCAATGTTGACCCATATCTCTGGAAGATAATCCTTTTTTACTCTTGATATTCAAATATATCTGGCCTTTGCCAAGATGCTCTCCAAGGAGGGTGCCTCTTCAAAACAGTCTGCAAGAAGTATTTTTCTCTTGGAGTACCTCCATGAACAAGTTTTCTCTGTTGGAGATACTCTCCATGGATTTTATATTTAACATTAAACTCCAAAGGAATCCTTCATACCATTTCTGGTATAGCTTAAATGCTTCAGGATCTTTGCAGAAGGGCTTGAATTCCTGCTAAATATCAAATTATTCTGGGAGAGTTTCAAATGCTGCAGATATGATCTTGGGGACTGTCATGAGCTCATATTGTGAAGTTTTAGAAATTTACAACTCCTCCAGAATTCAGTTGTTGGAGTTCTGGAGGATTTGAAACTGTGGCAGAATAACTTTGGAGGAGTTTTTACTCCTCCAAAATCAATCTTGAGGCATTTTCACTTGTCCAGACTGGTTCTGGAGGTTTTTCTACTCTTCCAGAATGGGTCGAGGAACCAAGACCAGGGCGCTATGTGAGATGACTTAGATGACAGCCATCACCAACTTGGGTCCCTTCTGCACCAACGTGCGGCCAAATTGATGTCCCAATTGTCATGGCAGTGGGGGTACCAAGTGACCCACCACCTTCATACAGAATTTGTCACGCTGGACGCATCATAGACTACAGTACATAGCTCAGGAGTCAAAATCGGAAGTTTCCTTTGAATGAGTTTCTTGACATATTCATTTTATTTATATCTGTAAGTTCCATTAAAAGGAAACGGCTGGCATAATGCATAAAAAGAACTGTGGCTTATGTAGTGGGAAATTGTTTAAGATCTGACATGTACATACAAATACACACTGTCATCAATTGCTTGCCAATCTAAAACAACTGCTCAAGCTTCTTGCTGCACCAACCTGGCTAGCTCATCGAATCAATCTCTATAAAAATGAATGATACGCCTACTGAAACCTTGGTTGATAAGGCAAGCAGAGATTTGCCAAAGGTGATCAGTGTTGAGGATAGCAATCACTCAAGCGTTTCAAAAATTTGTGAGTTTAGTTTGCTTACAGTTTTTTTTTTTGGCTTTTATTGAATCTTCAGAAAGGCTCGACATCTGATGTATTCTTAATACTGATAGCAGCCACTGAGGGGGACATTTCGACAGCGGAAGGTAATCTTTTACTAACTTGCGGTCTTTTTGTGTACTTCATGCATTCTCATATCTGCGGGCAACATTTCTACCAATCCACCAGCTGCCCTATCATTGCCCACTAGTTCGAATTCCTCAGATTCAGGAAATGAAAAATGTGAGTTGGATTTCTGAATGGCACCCATGATATACATGAGATTTTATCCCCCCTTAGATCCTCATCTCACCTTTATGTTATATCCTATCCTTAGCACCCGCCATGGAGCTCAAATTTCCTTGCATGTGTCTCCGGCCACCTTGCTGCCCTGCCGAATTGAATGTTCGGCTCACAGAGGTTTGCCTCCGTCTTCAAAAATTGGAGCAACAAATTCACAATCTGACCAAAAGGAATTTGCCAAAAGGTCAATCGTCGGGTGAGCTTGAAGAATGGTGTAAAAATCTGAGCAGACAATTGTCACTGATTAAATATCATATTACTTATTTTGAATCAATCAAGAAAATTCAGCAGAAACCAATTGATGGTTATGCAAAGTCCAGCCTCCTGATGAACCCGACTTATTTCACCCTTCCAGCCATTCTTGGTCTCTGATCTTGATTAGCTTCTGATCTTGGTAGTAGTGTTTCCACTTTTATTCAGACGTTAGCCACTGAGCTGGCTTGTCCAGCGTTACTCTGTACTGCACAAGTTTTTGGTCACAACAACCTTTTATCTTTACAGACGTTACAAACTGAACGCGGGGCCCGCCTCCGCCAGCTGTTTGTGCAGCTCAGTGGTAGGGGTCCTCCGTGTATGTGAGAGAGAGAGGGTGTTTCCCCATGAAGGGGGGTTGGCCCTCTCTGAGGCAGGTAGGGGAGAAAAACGGAAGTCACAGCTACTAGACTCGGGGGTGGGGACAGTGGCATCAAGCCCAACTGGTGTCCCCGCCCCCTCCACCTCTTCTATCCTAAGACTCCCTCTGGGAGGTTTTCAGAAAAGATAGAGGGTGCAGGCTAGGATAGCGATGGGATGAGAGGGTCTGGAAGTGACTTGGCCAAGTCTGAGAACTAAGTGTAATTGCACAAGAATTCTCATTGCCTTCAACATTTGGCTTGAGTCTGCAAATGAGCCAATTGATCCACTCACCGTCAACAAACCTATTCTTATGCTGACTGTTCCAGATCTATAACACCCGTAAACAATAAACCACTAAGAGAACTTGAATCACGGGATACTACCCTGGTTCCCCAGCGGCACTCGCATGAGTACCGTCAGTAACCAGACTGAGAACCAAGTGGAGATGGCCATATCCTCTAGGATTTAACGAAAGCTGACAACCCCTTGGGACCCATCGGTTGTCTTCGCTAACAAGGGCACAGAAGGATGGTAAACTTCCGGGCGACCAAGATCCTGTGGTAGTGGTTGCGCCCAACCCGTTTGCAGCACTGGGTGGCGACACCAACGAGATTGGCGGCGGGGTGGGACTTTTGCGCAAGCCTAGTGCGGCAGAGCGCTCACTCACATTCCTCTTCTCCCACCCTGGCAATCACAAGGTTTGGTTGGAGGGCCCAAGTGGGGTGTAGGCAAAGTGAGACCCAAGCAAGGTCTATTGGAGCTACGGAAAGACTCTAGGCTTGTACGCGAACATCCGACCTGCACTGTTTCCTTCCGAGTCACTAGTCCAATTATCCCCCCTCAAGGACTCCATCGCCTCGGGAACTGAGATCATAGTGGTGCGAGAACTTATCGGAGGCATCTACATTGGCCAGCGAACCAAGGCGACCTCCTTCGAGGCCGATGTCGGTGAAGCAAGCGTAGCTACAGATGAGTGTCGCTACAGTGTCGCCGAAATCCAGAGGATCGCTCGAGTGGCTGCTTTTTTGGCCATGACCACCTCTCCGCACATGGCAGCTCATTTGGTCGACAAGGCCAACGTTTTGGAAACCTCTCGTTTATGGCGAAAGGTCGTGACTAATCTATTTGCCAAGGAATTCCCTCAACTCTCGTTGGATCACCACCTCGTCGATTCAGCTGCCATGTTGATCTGCTCCAACCTCAAGAAGCTCAACGGGATCGTCTTGAGTATGTTCCTCCACCTGTTGAAAATCCTTTTATATGAAATATAGTTTGAGGGAATTCATTCTTTACTGATTTTATTTTCCGAAATAGCCGAGAACCTGTTTGGTGATGTTCTCAGTGACACGACATCCGTCATTCCTGGCTCAGTTGGTCTTCTTCCTTCAGCCTCCTTGGCCGGAAACCCCGATCGCAAGTCGAAATGTTTAGGCGTCTACGCGCTGGCAAGGGGATCGCCAATCCTGTGGGGACCATCTTGTCTGTGGCACTCATGCTCAGATACTCCCTAGGTCTCGATCGTGAAGCCGAGCAAATCGAGCTCGCCGTCCGCAAAGTTTTGGATTCTCAGGAAACTGGCGGCCACGACTTACGAACTGCCGACTTGAAAGGAGAAGCATCCACTAAGCAGTTGAGAGATGCCGTCGTCTCGGCCCTCAAAACAATCATCTCTTCCTGATCCAACTCGCTAAACAAACTGCGCGTCTCACGAAGAGCACATGTCTCCTTATACATTATTCTTGAAAGAAGAGCATCCAGTGGTACATACAAGTCCCTATCATTTTTCCTATCGATCAGTGTTGTTGTCTATATACATGCACGTGTTCTCTGTTTACTGACAGTCGTTGGACAGAATGAGCGGCACGTCCCAAGTAAAAGAATGCAGCAAATTATCACCGTGCCAATCACCTCAGGCAAAATGAAAGCAAGCACAATTTAGGAACTTTTTGAGGCTCCGAAGGCAGTTGTGCATGAAGGTATCAATAACCCCTTGAGCGTGTCACCGAGGTGAAGGAGTCACCCCACGATAACATGAACAACAGGTCTGTTAGGAATCTGTATTCCAATGGTTTTCAAAACTACAAAAATGACTCTATTGATGTATTTGGCACTAAAAATACATGAAGCTCAGCTTACATAGGAAGCAAATCTATTGAAATCATAAATCACAACCACACAGTCATGAGTGTCCTGCTACGCATGATTGGGGATTGGAGTTTGTAGGCATCTTTCCTCCATACGCTTTCAAGGCCTGCTGGTTGGACCAAGAAGGAGCATGGACTGAGATGCACTATTATATGTAGGAAATCAGGCGGCAAGAAAATTCTTGTAATCTGAGGTCAACGATGGTGTTTGTTCTGAGACGATTTGAAAATTGTATCCTTTATAATAATTGAACCAAGTCGAGGCGACGTAGTTCTTCATCACGGCGCTGGCCGAGGTCACTTGAGAAAGCCAGGAAAACCAATCAGCAGAAGTGCCCGCGAAGCCGAGCCTGTTTTCCAGAGAACCAAATATTATCTCAGATGGGACAGCCTAGTAGACCCATGCGGACGCTTCCATTATCCAAAAAAAATGCTCACCCAGTCTCTCCGATGGCAAACTTGCGGCCATCTACGGCGTATTTATCATGAAATGCCTGCATGGTATCCACAAATTCTTTTCCGGTTGAGAGGTTTTTAGGGTAGAAATCAATTCCAACCAAGTTGACAGTAGACATGTCATCGGGAGCATAAGCGGCGTAACTAGCCACAGAGGCAACGTTAGGCGACCACCACATCTTCATGTTGGGAGCAATGCTCTTGCAAGCCGCAGAGACGGTCGCCCATCCTTCTTTGAAGTCTGCAGCTGTACCAGCGTAGGTCCCATCGGTCTGGTACCTATCCAATTCAGCAATTGGAACAACATACTCGTCAGATCAATTCCGCAAGCCGAAAAAGTGTTTGTGATTCTACTTCAGCTTACCAGTTCATCTCATGCGCAAAGCGAAGCCATACTGGGATTCCTTGGTCGGTGAACTTCTTCATTACTTTAGCTCTAATGAGAAAGATTTGGAAAGAGGCTACAGCGTATCAGTATCGCGGATTGAGAGAATTAGCGGAGAGTAAGTAAGCAAGAATTACATCGCCACAGCTTGACTATTTTCCGAGCTGGTTAAACCCTTCCACCCTTGAAGCTGGAAGACAGCTTTTGAGGCTTTCACGTCATCCAGTACGGCAAGAAGCTGCGAGCCATCAAAGAGTGTCCCGCTGACTGCCTGGCCATACCAGCCGTATGTGGCCGATGTTTTCCCGAGGGCGGAGTTGAGTTGGGACATGGTTTGTCTAGTGCCCCCTTTGTCACCTACGTCTGGGAGGAATCCAAGGCTGCCATAAAGCATCAGGTTATCACAGACTGACTCCTGGTGCGCGATAGGAATCAACAACTTACTAGATCCTGTCATGCAATTGATGGTCAGCGTTTAAGCCGAAGACTTCCGCACCGCTGGATGTAGCAGGTAGGGAAGCTGCCAATAGGTTCAACGGCCGACTAATGCTTGAAGCCAAAGATGAGGTAGCATTGCCGGTTGAATTGACCGCATCGCCAATTTGCGAAGCTAGTGATGCAGTAGAATTGCCGCTGGAATTCACCGAAGCGGAAGTCTGCGAAGACAGCGGTGCGGTAGATTTGCCGCTGGAATTGAGCGAAGCGGCAGTCTGCGAATCCTGCGATGCGGTAGAGTTGCCGCTACTGATGTTGACAGGTCCAACGCTGCGGTAGTGTCACCGCCATCGCCAGTCTGATGGCTTAGGGTGTGAGGACCGGCATGATCCTTGCCATATCGGGCAGATGATCGGCCAATGCGCTCGTGATCTAAGCAGTTAAAGCAGGAAGAGGCAACAAGGGCCCGGTCAAAAGCCAATCCAGCGCGCGGCGGCATGGAAAGCCGGAGGCCTTCAATGGGAAACAAAGATAGAACGCACGTTTGAGATGACGAACGCGTCGGCTCGTTGCTGAGTCGTGAAATGAGGCTCCTGAGAAGGTTTCATTGGTGGGCAAGTCGTGACAAAAGGTGCCCAGCACCAATAAGAAATTTACGAATAATGCGGAGAGAATCATCTTATTAAATCTAAAGCTAAAGGGTGTGTTGTGGGGGGTGCAGAAAAGTACCTTGCAAGAGATAGATGGCAGTCTTCTTAGGTTATTCACCCTCCAAGTGTTTAGTGCGCATATCAATCAAGAACACAGAACCGGAGAGCAACACTCATGGGGGTCCACATAGCCAAGAAAAAGTCACATTTTGATCTCAAGCATTCACTCAATTAACGATTGGTTGAAGTTATTGCAGAGCGAGGCGGCAGCTGATGCCGTTGAGTTCTATTAAGCCAACCCTCCAGGGACAGTGGGTGGAGCTTTGCTCTGGTCTCCAACTGGGCGGCCGCGACTGAACCCGCACGCTGCCGTTGCTCGGGCAGTCGGCGGAGGGCAAGGGAGCAGAGAAGAAGAATGGTGCAGGAGGCGCCGGGGACGGGTTGCCGCCAAAGGCCGTGATGAGCGAAGAGGAACGCGTGACGAACTAGGTCATCAAGTTCCTCCACGTCTGCTCCCTCCTCCGCGGATCCTTCCATCATGAACTGGTCCGCAGCCTCTTGGAGAAGGTGCTCGAGAAGAAGGCCCCAGATGTTGATCTCACCGTATCCCTGTTTCGGAAGCTGGCCAAGAGAATTTTCCTGCCACCGGTTTTCCTCAAAGGCTTGGCGCCAGTAATCCAAGCCCCCTAACATTTTTACAGTGGGTGTGGGCTTTTGGAAGCAGAGGTGAAGCAGCTGGGGCAGGAGAATAGTGAAAGTGCCCAGGTATTCTCGCTCTTTCCCTCTAGCCCCCACTTTTAGTGAAGCTCTAAGTCTGTTACGGCGTGGTTTGGGCTCGCTAGAAACCAAAAATGAAGCCAGCCAAAATTTCATTTGCGATCTCCAGTCCCAGTTAAATCATGCCAATCAAGTTATTGCCCTCGGCGCCGATCAAGCATCACACCAGCCTAATCGCATCCAAGCAGAAATGGAGTGCATCCTCCAGAAAATCAAGACTTGCAGGCGCCACTTTTCTCATTCTATCCAGGCGCATGTCATAGCCATCAATGGATTGAACGCCTTCAAAACTGGCAACAAGAATGTACGGCAAGAGCTTCACGGGGTCAAATTGCACGTGCGGAAGTGGTCTCAGGTGGAGGGCATAAAGAGTCATCTTGTCCTCCCCCCCCCCCCCCCTTCAAGGTCCAGAATTGAAGGATCCGTTGCCTCCAGCGTTTCTTGTAATTATATCTCTGGAATCTGTTTTCTTGATGCTGTCATGCATGTCAGAAAAGGACGAATGAAAATAACCATCATAGCCAACCCATCCATGGATGCACTCAATCCTATTATAAAACCAGAGCCACCATGACCCCAAACAGTCCAATCACTGTTCTAGCTGTGACCTCACACGTCCGACAGTATGAACTGAGGCTCACCAAGCCACTTCCAAAAGTTCAGAAAAGAAAATTATTGTCCCAGCGAGTCAAGCTCTGACTTAGCGCAAGGCAAGGTACAAGGTAGAGATTGAATCTGTGTAACATAGACCGCCCTTTTGGGGAAGCCAGACCCCATTGTGCACCTCCAAAAGTGAGGCGCTCTGTGTAGTCTGCGAGGGGCCAGGGGCTTGCCCCCCCTCAAGAGGGGAAGTTTAACTTCAGGGGCAAGTTGCAAATGCGTTTTGAGCTGCCTTGTTCGAATTACACAAGTATTTTTATAAGCAAAGGTTTGATGCTCCTATGATCAGTTCCCTGCTTTCACACTTCTCAAGAGCTAATCAGTTTTGCATTATCATCAATAACTTATGAACAACAGTGACGATTTTCTGCTTGGCCTCCCAAAAAAATTGCTCTCTTTGCTATGGCACCCGCCTTTTGGATACTCTGCCGATGCAACAAATGTGCTAAACTTAGTCACTCCAACGCACAGGGAGTAAAGGTCTTTGGACGTGAGTGGAACAAAAAATCAATGACTTATAAACAGCACCTAAAGACGCTCCCAGCCAAAGTATCTTCTCATGCCTGCAATCGAGATTGGCTGGACAACAAGAAACAAGCCGGACATCAAGTTCCCCAGCCCGTGTCACAACCCACAAGAACTCAAGTCACACAGAAAATCAGGGAACCAAGGCCATCGGTGTTATCGAATCCGGATCCCGAAATCACATCTTGGAATGGAAGAATCGTTAACTGTGGTATGATGCACGTTTAGTAGAGCCTTGAGAACTCATGTCTAACAATGATCATCTGCTTTTCAGGAAAATACACTTCTGTCTGCGAATATTTCACCCAAATCGCACACTCAAAATGCCAGTCCAGAGTCCTTCTAGCCGCATGCCAATACTTTTTCCTCAACCTCAGCTCCGAAGCTATAAACTCCACACTTGCTTGTCTAACAAGTATGGTATCAGACTTGGACATACCGCGACAGCAAATGTATATTCCCGGTGATATCCGGAAAATTATACAAGACTTGCATCTAGATCCGGAAATTAAAAGAACGATCTGCTGTCCACGGTGCTTTTATCTTTATCCAGTGAATGACCCACCTCACGCATGTACCTATCGATTGACACGCAGAAGCCAAAAGTGCCTTGAACCACTGTATAAGTCCGATACTCGTAACCCAAGCAGTCCTCAAGTTTGCCGATACTTCTCAACTCAAACATTCACTGATTGGTTGGCTCGTTTCTTGGCGCGGCCTGGAATTGAAGACCTGCTTGAAGAACACCTTTCAACATCCGGAAAAAATGACGTTATCCGGGATATTTGGGATTCCAATATGTGGAAGACTCTCAGAACTTGCGATGATCAGCAGTTTACTAGCCATTCAGGAAATCTTGTTTTTTCGTTGAATGTCGACTGGTTTAACCCATCTGGGAACAAGACTGCTGGGAAGCATATATCTCTTGGTACAATTGCGTTGATGTGTATGAACTTGCCACCTCACCTTCGATCTTGTCACGACAATGTCTTCTTGGCTGGATTGATACCTGGACCCTCCGAACCCTCTGTCACTCAAATTAACCATGTGCTGGAACCCTTAGTTAAAGAATTGAAGGAACTCTGGATGGGAATAAAATTCGAACCCACTTTCAATTTTCCCGAGGGTCGCATCATCAAAGTCATGCTTGGACCTATAGTTTGTGATCTTCCAGCAATCCGCAAGGTCATTGGAATGGCAGGTCACAGCTCACATAAGAATATGTGCTCTTTCTGTCGTGTAACAAAAGGAAAAATCGACTGTGTTGATCTAGAAAAAATACGTCCACGAAAAGCTCATGTTCTGCGGAGGCAAGCAAACAACTGGAAGAATTCAACTACTCTTGATGAGCGCAAGGAAATATTTTCAACTTATGGAGTTCGCTATTCTATACTATATGAATTACCATACTTTGATCCTCTGAAAAATACCATCGTTGAACCAATGCATAATATATTTCTTGGACTGCTCAAATATCATGGTCAATCTCTTTTTGGACTTAAGCGCTGTCAGAAGAAGTCATTTCAGCCAAACAATTTGGAAAGCAGTTCCGACCAAGACAATTCCCAAGGTTCACAGATTTCCGACTCAGAAGATGCCGCTCTCCAAGACGAAGGGGAAGAAACTACTTCTAAGGACAATCAAAAAGACGAACAAACTCCCGATGAGCTGGTTGGCGGGTTGCAAGACCTGAATTTTGCTTCTGAATCCAAATCTGAGTCTTGTAATACCTCAGAATCAGATTCTTCTAGTTCTGAATCCGATTCTCCTCAAGCCGGACGTTTTTTGAAGACCATCAACTGCGAGGATCCTACTGAACTCAACCCCCTTGGTGCACAATTTTTTGCCAAGGATAAATATATTGGAATATTACGCGATGTCAATACCCAATTCAAGCTCCCAAGTTGGATTGGTCGTGTGCCACCCACAATAGGCAGTGCAAAGGGCGGAAAGCTCAAGGCAGACGAGTGGGTCATACTGTTTGAAATCATAATGATACCAGCTCTTATCCGTATCCTTTTCGAAAACTCGAGCGATATATTCCAGATAAAGGTGTTCGAAAACTTACTTCATCTCATCAGTATAACAAACATTGTCCGAAGTTTAGAGTTAACTACTGGTGCCATTGAGGCCTTGCGCTTACATCTCAAAGCCTATCGTCAAGGAATATTAGAACTATTTCCCTCTTTTCCTACCATGCCAAACCATCACTACGCTCTACATATGCCTGATTGCCTCTCTGAAGCGGGTCCAGCACCACAGTGGACGGCCTGGTCATTTGAGAGGTTGAATGGATCACTTGCCTCAATACCCACAAACAATCACATCGGCACGTTATTTATTTCCATCATGTCTTGAATCAGATAAAATATTCGGTTATGAGACTAATGATTTTGTTCTTTTAGAATCACGTGATCTGACTTTATTGACACGATGGGTTTCTGCCCAAAATTTTCGCAATCTTCTGCCACGCCTTTGTCAAACGCTTCCAGCTCAAGTTTCCCAACCTCTTCTCAAATTCGTTGCATCCAGTAAAAGTGTTGGACAGTTTTCACAATCCATGAAAGCAACCGAACACAATCATCCAAAACTGAATCACAATCACAAGAAGCTAGAAACATTAGACCTGAAAACTCATGAGAAATTTGTACGCAGCTTCAAGCTGAGGTTAGACAGTCAGGCAGCTCTTTGTACCAGTTTTTATAAATCCTGGAAAAAAGATGAAACTTTACTTCTGATACCACGACTAGTTCACCAACAGAAATCAATTTCTGTGGGACCTATCAACTACACGACCTTCGACCAACACGTTGGGAATAGTACTATATTATATGGTGTTGAGGAAAACGATGGCAGTGCACAGAACGTTTGTGGTCAGATAAGTCACATATTCACCATACGCATTCCGAAAAAGAAAGATTCACCCAAAGGAACTCAACTTTGGTTTCAAGTCGACCGATTTAAGAACTTGACGCCTAGCGACAGAAAGAAACATCAATTCGACAATTGGCCATACGTGCGAACCAACATTGTGTATGACACAAAGGCAAAAGAAGACTTCATACAAATCGATGCAATTGTTGGTCATGGAGCTACTTGGAAGTTACCACAAGGCTGTTTTGGTATCAAGAGAAAAACTCTTGTAATCGTGGATCTGAGCAAAAGAGTAAGTAATTCATTGATCTTGGTCCGAAACCCATTAATATGATTCTAACTGAAATCCTCTATGTCTTTAGTGCTTGGTTCCTCTTTACGAAACTCTTGAGACTTGACATTGATGAGATTTTATCCTTTATTCTTTTCTTGTTTCCCCCTGAAATTGATCGGGAAAGTTTTTGCCCACCTGGCATGTTCCAAGCCATATCACTCTCCATAACTGCCTGTTGATTTCTGTCATTCATATCCAAGCCATCCTTGCCTATCACCCTCCCATCATTGCCACCTCCCTAACAAGTTCCACCAAGACCTCTTCAATCCGTTCCTCTCCTTCCCACCCTCATCCTCCACATCCTCCGCCACATCTTATAATAACAATTGCAGGTTACCGGGGCAAGAGGGATATGGCGTAGGTCCCCGGATAGCGCCGCAAGCGGTGACACACTCCCGAAGCGGAATGGCTAGGCCCATCCGCTGCCAAGGGAGCTCAGGAGAGAGATTGAGGGATGTGCCCAGGCACGGTGGGATATAGGAGGGATACTTCTGGGAGATCCCTTCCACCATCCTCATCCATCCTGTCAGTTTCACCGCTACAATCTCTGCGAGATTTCTCTGACCTCCCACCCACCGATCAGGTTAGAGAGGGGGAGAGAAGTTTGGCTTAGGGGGGTCTTTGGCTCCCCCAACTTCTGCCAGGACGGTGAGGTCCGTTCGCCGCATGCATCTGGAGGTTTGGGCTTACCTCCGGGATATTTGACGATGTGTGTGTGCATATCGTGCAGACATGGCAGTACCGGTTGGAAGCGCTTTACCAGCTGCGAAGGCCGCAGATCATCGCGCGGGAGATGGGCCTGTTCAAAACGATAGCGCAGACCTTTCCGCGCGGCGAGATCCTCACCCAGCCGGGCTCTCCCTCCAGTACCAACACTGCGAGGAGGGCCAAGAAAACGCTCCCAAATATTGTGGCCTTCTCTATCCTCCTACCCACGCCCGCCTCCCTGTCCTCCTCGCCCCCCACCAGCACCAGGCGCTGGTCAAAACCTCGGACGCGCTGTTCAAACTGCTCGAAGGCTGCAACCGCATTGCCGCCCATCACACGCTCCATGACTCTGCTGCGGCGGCAACGCCCCAGAAGGAGCGATGGAAACGGAGGAGGAAAGAAGTGGTCAGTCCCAGCCGGACCGGGTTATGGTGGCGGCAGGGGGCAAGGGGGTTGCGACAGCTGGTGGCCAAACGTATGTGCCGGAGTGACAGCTGTCCATTGATCTAGTGCCGACTCGTCACTTGTCTGATACATCTCCCCTTTCCGATTTCTTGAGTCTGCCGATCATCATCCTCAAGTACTCTCCTCGTCAGACCACGCTCGAGCCAGCTTCTTGTACCAATATCATGGGATTCAAGTTCTGAAAGTCAGTAATACCATTTTTTTCCCGCTGAATATTCAAGGGCAATGACTGACTGTTTTGCGTTTAGATCCAGTGGCTGCATGAACCGTCTTCGAAACCACCAACGCTCTACTTGGCAAGCTGTACCATCTCGCTGCCTCTCATTGGCCTTGTCCAGATCGCACACTATATCACTCTTGGAAGTGCGCAAGGATTATCACCCAATCAGCTTTCTTCTCAGCTCTCAGCCGGAGTGAGTGGCCATTCTCAAGGGATCGTGGTGGCTGCTTTGATCGCTGTTCAGCTCCCATCCAAGAAGGACACCTGGTCAGAATTTAGCCAATCCGGGCTGCATGCCATCACAACACTTTTCCACATCGGTTTCCATGGCTCCGTTGCATTTCCTCAAACATCCCTCCCTCCCAAGTTGGTTGAAATCACCGCCGAAAACGAAGGCGTCTCGACTCCCATGCTGGCCGTGATCGGCCTCTCCTTAGATCATCTTCAAAAATGCATCGACACTATTTCAAGCCATCTTCCGGAAGACAATCTACTCGTGGAGCCGGCGAATGCCCAGGTGTCCCTTTTTAACGGCGCAAAGTTTTTGTAGTCACGTGTCCTCCTCGCACGTTGGCCGGTTTGGTATCTGTATTGCGAAATCCAAAGCGGAGACCGGTCGCGATCAATCTAGAGTGACTTTTATATTCCCAGGCTACAACTAAGCGCAAGATAAGCTAACACAGTCGACCTTTCCAGATTCTGTTGGGCTGTTCGGTCTTCAACACCGAGACAGGCGATGACATGAGGACCGAGAAGAAGGGTTATCTCGAATCTCTCGCTGACGAGATCTTCACCCGTCCGATCAAGTGGACCCAAGCTTGTGTCTTCCCCGAAGATACCACCCACATTATCAAGTAAGTAGCCAATATCGAAATCGAAAGACAACCCAACAACGCCCACTCCTGCCTGAAAATTGACATGGAACTCTCCTAGCTTTGGTCTGGATGCGTAGTCAGGTATCGGCTCTCTGGTAGCCCGTAACACAGAGGGAAAAGTAGCCCGTAACACAGAGGGAAAAGGTCAGCGGATTGTATTTGCTGGCCTGCCTGCTTCTGGTCAAGGAAACAAGATCATGAACGAAGTCTACGGCTCAACGCAAATTATTAGAGAGGAGAGGTGGTCAGAGAAATAAAAAATACGATTGGTCAAACCCAAGTTCGTGTCCACATTTTCTTAGGAGGGGGATTTTTGTTGTGTCTTGTTGCTGCTCTGCAATTACTTGATAGGGATGGTGGCTTACAGATTGACACCCCATTCAACCAGGACATCCAGAAAGTGAGTTTGGCATACATATCTTAGAACGTGGGGCATGTACAACTGTGGCTGACCGACGTATCCTCTCCCCTGTCGGGGAAGCTCGCCGAGATCTGTCGGGCGGCACCTGCGCTGTAGGACGAAGAACGATGCATGCTCTTTCCCTCGGAGAGAACGGCCAACCTGTGCCAGACATTTCTCGCCGATAAAGCCGCCAAGCGGGCCCTTCCCTTGCTCACAACGCTCGAGAGACAATGCCGACTGGTCAGGTTCGAGGCGGCCGTGTCATGCACCAAGCCATCCAGTCCTGTGGCCACGCGCCCGGAGCCCCCGCTGCGGATCTTCCTGCTGTTCGTGCCGGACCAGGACATCTTCCAGCTAGCGCGCACCTTCTGGCATCACACGGGGCTCAGGATACTGTCACGAGTCGCCGAGCGCACGCTGCGACTACTGGACTCTCTTTCCGTGCGAGAAGTGGGCAATGGAACAGCTTCCAGCAGCAGCCACCACCTGGCGGATCTCCCCTCGCCGCCGAACTCACCAGCGGCGGCTCCCCGGTGCTACAGCGTGAAAAAAGCGGCCCCCAAGTTGCATCTCCCCGCTGCCCCCGCCATCTCGACGCACGTCGAGACGCACGAAAACAAGGCCACACACGTTGAGGAACGCTACGGCCGAAACCTGCTCATCCCGCATGTCCAGGGCGCCAAACTTGCCCTGCGTTGGAGGACTGCCGGTATCCTGGTCGAGAACCACCCCTCCTCCTCCCATGCCTCCGCTACGCCTCCGCCCGCCTCCACCCTCCTCAAACGCTCCGAGCGCGGCGAGGGCCGGCTGACGGAAGAGCCCATTGGGCTTTCGCACCTCATCACGAAGCCGTCCCAGTCAGTCTTTCCTCCTCCCCAACAAAATTGTGGGCGGCAAATGCATCCTATGAGGGTCTGGATACTCATATTGACCCGGTTTTATGTATGTAGCTCGATTATCAACCAGGCCTTCCACAGTTGGCTACGCTTGGGTCAGTAGCAACCCCACAAGGGAAACAAATCATCTTCATGTTGCACTGGGAGGACTGCCGACCAACATCTCCCAATACCCACAGATGCGGGACCCATCAATGCCGATGGCTTCGGTGTCGGTAAGAACACCGCCCTCCCCATACCAAACCCACCTCCTTTTGGATTCTCTGTTTATAAGTGCGCTTTCCATTTGGCACAGGCTGGTACGATACCAAGCTGGAAAATTCAGTCCCTTGCGTCTTTCAAGCTATCACGCCTGCATGGTGTCAGTCTTCAGAACTTGTCTCACTTTCCCCCGGACAAAAAAAAGTCATTCTTCAACTGCTCTACATAAGTGATATTCATCTGTATTTCATACACTCCAGCCAACCGAAATCTGTTCCGCTTAGCCAAAAAAATCCGTTCTCCACTGGTCTTGTGGGTCCTGCTTTCATTCCTCAAGTAGCTCTCACCATCATGACTGATCAGTGATGGGACCAACCTCATGCTTGTCGATCTCATTGAGCCAGTGCTCATGTCAGAGCAAGAACCACGGGCGCTCTGAGTGAGGAGAACTGCCATCCATGGGTGAGTGGGTACTCTCCGTATGTCAACTCACCCCCTCAAGGAAATCTGACTCCACCATGCGCTTTGATTGTTTGGCTGGATGCCGTGTTTTCAGATGTATGGCTCGCTGCTGTGGATGCACAATGGTCAGTGTCCCTCCCCAAACAATCATAATGGCATCTCCGAAGAGATTGAAAGAGAGGACCTCAAAACGAGAGCGGCTTCCCATAGTATGAGATAGCTGACGTGGGGCGACGACTTTCTCATGGGATTGCGTTAGGCCATGTTCTGGCCTTTTCGAAAATCAAGCGGCACCTGCAGAACAAACTCTCGGAAGAATTTTTCCAGTTTCCTCAAGGTCAGTTTTTGTCAGTGGAAGATGTTGCAGTAGCGCTCAGGTTCTGATCCCGCTTCGGTCCGCGGGATTCATAGGCAGCACGGATTCCGAGTGGGCGTTTGCGCTCTTCCTGAACGAGCTGAGCAAGGTATGTATATACATGAGCGCACTTTGTTCAGGTTGCACACGCCGCTGACACGAGACATGGATGATGTGCAGGTGGCGGACCCGAAAGCGGGCTCGATTGGATACGCGACGTTGAAAGAGATGATGCTGGTGACGATTGAGAAGATCAAGTGCTGGTGGGTGCAGGCGGGGGCGACGGAGCCGTGCTGGATGAACTTCGCGGTCGCCGATGGCCACAGCGTGGTGGCGACCAAGTACGTGACCAGCGCCACGGAGGACGCCGCCAGTCTCTACTTCTCCACCGGCACCGCCTTCGAGCCCTACTCCTTCCCCATCCCACAGCCCTCCTCATACCTCGACAACGACCACCATCCTCGCCAAGCTGACCAGTATCGCATGGTCCGTCTCTCTCTCTCTCTCTCCTCACTTCTTCCATATCATTTCCCCTACGTCAGCTTGCTTACACTGTTGTGTGGACCGTACAGCGCAAGTTCGACAAGAGAGAGAAGATCGTCTTGATTGCTTCCGAGCCCCTCACGTTTGAGAAACCACCCAGAAGTGGGGGCCCGGTGCACATTTCTTCATCCACGGCGAAACAGAAGACCGGGAGGCTTTGGAGCAGCTCCGGGGCAAGAATGCGTGCAACGACGTACCACCCATCACCGCGCTCTTCTGCGAGTTCCCCTTCAACCCCCTCCTCAAATCTACCGACTCGTAGTTTCCTGTAAAAAAAAGTGCGCACTAAGTTTCACTGGTTATGAAGCTGTCTTGGGGTACAGATTGACATACATTGATATTCTTGTTTTGAGGATCCCCCCGGGGTTACTGGCAGTCTCATTGTCAGAGTGGTTTGATGAGCGGATGGCCAGGACTTGTAGGGGCTGGGGCATAGTGATGATGGATGGGACGGGATAGCTGTTGATGGTCACAGAACTGGTGCCAGAGCATGGCCAAACTGGGGACACATGGGTCGGCCAGTGGGGGTGAAAGTGGCACTTGGTGAGAAATTCGTTTTTCGAGAGAAGAAGGTCACGGGACGAGGGCACTGCGCACACCTCCGCGCTTCTCAAAGGATAGAGCAACGATGTCGGTGGCCGGAGGAGGCAACGCAAACGAGTCAGAACGTTTTCCTTGAGGAGGGGCCTCATGGGTGGTCTGAGGAGTGCTGATCACGTGTGTCTCGCCATCGACTGAGGGGGCCATCAATTGACAAGTTCGCCCCGAGAATCGGCGCCGATCCGGCTACACCAGAGAGTGCTCAATAGTGGCAGTTGGTTTGTTCTCTCTCGCAGCTTTTCTATGTAAAGAATTTTTTTTTTGTTGGAGCGTATAAGCTCATGAGCGGTATAACTTGGCTGCCTACCAGTCCAGACTCCATGTAAAAAGAAAAACACGATGCATCTAACAACTGCCAACAATCTTATTCGCAGGGGAAGATTTATAATACAAACACAACACATAGGCATATTTGTACAGCGGTGAGGCAGAATGCTTCCCGTGCTCCAAGTTGAAGGACTTGCACCAGGAAGGAGCGAAAGTGAACACATGCGAGATCGCACATGTAATGAATCCTCGCATCAGTTTTGTCTAGTTGCCAGGTGAAGTAGCTTTGCGACCAGGTGCCAACCAAAAGGGTGTACGCCAGTACTCTCAAAAGCGTTTGAATGCCGACCGACATGCCTACATATATATATTTATGTAAAGATGTTCAGTTTGCAAAAGGAAAAAGAAAAATGAGATTTCCATGACTCTAAGCACTCATGAATTGAGAATCAAGATGAGCCTACGTGATTGTTTGATCTCGTCTAAAGTAACGGGTGATTCCGTTGTTTTTTCGTCGGTAGGGTCACGTGGTTGAATGGCGGAGCCAGTGTCGGTGCTTTGAATGGCTTCCGGCGTGTCTATCGGGCTCCTGGGGCCAGGGTCAAACCGTTGGAATGGAAAAGCATCTAACGATTGGACTGAGAGAAGCACCAATTAAGGCATCTGCCCAATTGAAGGTGAACAGTTCATAAGCTTCACACTTACCGCTGATCTTATATACAGGACAACCAGGTTTACAATTAGTATGAATTTTTTGGTTTAAGGTATGGCTTTTGACGCGACGTTCACTCAGACCACAATGTTTGTCGCAAGGTTTCTTGTTATATTTGAGCAGGCTGCAAGTTGGTAGGTGAGGACAAGCATAGTGGGACTGACTTGGCATTTTGAGGTATGTGTCGATAAGATGGGGAAGAGCAGGTGATTTTTAGGGGTGAAAGAGGCGGCTGGAGTGAGGAGTCTGCTGATGATTGGTATGAATTTTCAACTACATAATAACAATTTATCTCGTTGATCTTGTCTACATATGTGAACAAGTCACCACTCTGCTGATCTATTTTAGGCGAAATTGTCATATCAACTACATAGATCTGTCAGGAGACGAAAAAACTCACCTTATATAACCTAAATCCTTTGCTAGCACCGAAAACACATTTGGGATGAGTCATTTACCAAGTGCTAGCTTCCACTTCGTGCTAGTGATTGCGCAACTATTGAGCTAGCACCAAGTCTCTCTTGCTTTGCAACACGGACATATGTATACATGCGACCATTGCTCCGTTCAACTAAATTCCTAATCATTTTGTACGTACTTGCTGAGTCGTTTGTTGTTACTTCTTTTTTCCATCTCAGGAAGAGTGACTTAGACAATCTTCCACATGGCCATGACATTCATTGGCTGGTAATCACGCTGCCATCACTGCAGACATGGCAACCTGTGTAAAAGAAGATCCTACCACCACAAATCATGTATTTCCTGCCTCGGGGGGCAGATCTGGTCTTTTATATCTTTTTTGGGTTGGTTTTGGATGCTGAGAGGACGTTCTAACCTGGTTACGGTTTTCTCTTTCACCCTTGGCCCTTGGGCGATCAACTTACTTTATTTACTTACAAAGGAGAAGTGCAACTAAGTGGAACACCAGCAGATAAATAGTTACATCACCGGTGTTTTGGTTAAATAGTTAGATCACCGGTGTTTTGGTTAGCTCACACTTGTCATGTCTGATTCTGAAACTCAACACTCGTCTACAAGCCCAGCTGCTACAAAAAGTGAAAACCTTACCCATACAATTGAAGACCACGGACTGTTGCTTCACGAGAACGAGCTTCCAGGATTGAATGAATATATGGAAACAGTCGATGGGAGGAGTCCATGTGGGGTAAGTATCTCTTAATCCAAGTGTTGCTCTTTTCCTTTTCGGAATTAAATTTGTTTGTATGTATACTGGATTACTTCTCACGACTGTCAGTCTCAGCGCAATTCCTATCCCCCGAGCAAAACGAACCATGATGAAGAAGCGCTGTGGGCAGAGAACAAGAAGCTCAGGAACGATTTAAAGAAGTCTATGCAAAAGGAAAACAAGCTTTCACAAACCGAAGACATAATTTTAGAACAACTGCAACACAGTGAGGAGGCCAGAAGTCGTTTGGAGGAGCAACTGGCTGAACTTCGTAATAAATGTAATGTCCAAGCAAAAAAACTGAATGAGTCCTTGAGTACGCCTTGACTCCAATTGCATGCAGATCAGAAGTTTTCTTGCTAACTTTCCTTCATCTTTGGCAGAACAACAGGCTTCGGCAAATCTCGGATTAGAATCCATGACTCTCAAGTTGCAAATTTCCCAGAAGGAGGTGCACAACCATATGGTCAAGATGGAGATAAAGAAGAGAAAGGTTTGTACAACTTCTAGCTGCAATCCGCAGTAGAAATATGTGCTGACAACATGTGTGCCAGGAAATTGAGAATGAAGAGCGTGTCAAGCAGCTATCGCGCAGCTTTCAAGAACTTCGGGACGAAAATGCTGCGCTCCAAAATGTGATCGAACAACGCGAAGCGGTCATTGCTGAATTGAACAAGACAATTGGTGGAACTTTGTCATCACAGGACCTAGGAGTGCTGGACGAAATGTGCAGTCACGGGAAAGTTTTGCTTTCCGAAGAGCTTGCCTCTCAAGACAACAAGTATATACCTACAAAAGGTGCAGAAACCAAGAAAGATACACCCACAGCTTCCGAGGAGAGGAGAGGTTTAGTGATCTTTTCTGGAACAGGCCTTGAAATTAATTACCGAAGCTTAATTACTGGAGGAAGGAAATATTTGTGGGAGCTACTATTCATCAAATTTGTAGATATTTCAGAGAAGACAGCATTTTGGGCTTATTACATCTGTGCCGGAGTTGGTTTGCTTGTTGCCATTTCTGCTTCTTTTTTTCTAAGACATTGGATGTTGGGGGATGATGATGCAGTAGTCAATGCATGGTGGTACCTCAAAGAAAAGATTGATATGAATAATCACAGGTTGTAATTTGTATTTACATCCTATCTAACTAACTCTAACTCACTTCTGAAATCTCAAGTTACCACAATTGCAATGCAAGGCAATTGCAAGGCACCATTTCTACCCCCAATGTAACCAATTCATGGACTCCTTCTCCAAATCAAAACATCACAGCCACCAAAGAAACTTAAAATAAAACAATATCAGGTCACATCTCAATTGCATTTGCCAAGCAATCCATCTTGTTGGGCTTCTTCTTTTAATCAACCTGTCCCTTTAAGCTAGGTCCAATTTACAAGTACAGATACAGTCCTGGATCAGCAGTGCTAAAAAAGCATCAAAACCAACCTTTTGTGACAATATGGTTGTGATAGAGGATCTCATGTTTAAAGGGATATTGACTCCTCTTGGACATCATTTTTTTTCTGTTGCTGGGACATCAAAGTGCACCCATGTTGTAATCATTGGCCTCTTTTTTTAAGACTCTTATGGCCTCTTTTTTTAAAGACATCTCTTATACACACATTGATTGTACTTGTAAATTCTGTTTTAGCACAACTTCAAAAAAGTGACACCGAGTGTGAAATACAAGCAATTTGATCACAGTGAAATTGCCTGGCATTGCAAAGCAATTGCCTGGCATTGCAAAGCAATTGCCTGGCATTGCAAAGCAATTGCCTGGCATTGCAAAGCAATTGCCTGGCATTGCAAAGCAATTGCCTGGCATTGCAAAGCAATTGCCTGGCATTGCAAAGCAATTGCCTGGCATTGCAAAGCAATTGCCTGGCATTGCAAAGCAATTGCCTGGCATTGCAAAGCAAATGCCAGGTTGCAATTGCAAGGCAATTGCCAGGTTGCAATTGCAAGGCAATTGCCAGGTTGCAATTGCAAGGCAATTGCCAGGTTGCAATTGCAAGGCAATTGCCAGGTTGCAATTGCAAGGCAATTGCCAGGTTGCAATTGCCTGGCAATTGCCAGGTTGCAATTGCCTGGCAATTGCCAGGTTGCAATTGCAAGGCAATTGCCAGGTTGCAATTGCCTGGCCAATGCCAGGTTGCAATTGCAAGGCAATTGCCAGGCAATTGCCAGGTTGCAATTGCCTGGCAATTGCCAGGTTGCAATTGCCTGGCAAATGCCAGGTTGCAATTGCCTGGCAAATGCCAGGTTGCAATTGCCTGGCAAATGCCAGGTTGCAATTGCTTTGCAATGCCTGGCAATTGCTTTGCAATGCCTGGCAATTGCTTTGCAATGCCTGGCAATTGCTTTGCAATGCCTGGCAATTGCTTTGCAATGCCTGGCAATTGCTTTGCAATGCCTGGCAATTGCTTTGCAATGCCTGGCAATTGCTTTGCAATTGCCAGGTTGCAATTGCTTTGCAATTGCCAGGTTGCAATTGCTTTGCAATTGCCAGGTTGCAATTGCTTTGCAATTGCCAGGTTGCAATTGCTTTGCAATTGCCAGGTTGCAATTGCTTTGCAATTGCCAGGTTGCAATTGCTTTGCAATTGCCAGGTTGCAATTGCTTTGCAATTGCCAGGTTGCAATTGCTTTGCAATTGCCAGGTTGCAATTGCTTTGCAATTGCCAGGTTGCAATTGCTTTGCAATTGCCAGGTTGCAATTGCTTTGCAATTGCCAGGTTGCAATTGCTTTGCAATTGTCAGGTTGCAATTGCAAGGCAATTGCCAGGTTGCAATTGCAAGGCAATTGCCAGGTTGCAATTGCAAGGCAATTGCCAGGTTGCAATTGCAAGGCAATTTGATGATGAGGTGAGTCGACGGGCGCGGAGTGACGCTAGCTTGCGGCCCCCCGGGAGGAGCTCAGACACTCAGACTACGACGGAGTCAGGACCAGTGGGAGTCAACGCTCAAGTTAGCCTTGGACCCCTCTAGCTTGCGCACCTCCCAACTCGCCAGTCATGCCGTCATCTCAAACCCGAGTCCGTTCGGCTTTCACAACCACTTCGATGCGCCCACTCGGCCGTTTCCTCAGTGTTCCCCTGATGCTCACCAGGTTGGTCCTCGTCCCTCTTATGCCTTCATGGTCTCAGAAACCCCCGCGCGGCAATCATTGGATTTAAGCTGTTTTTTCCGCCTCAGCAGAAGCAGTGTGTTGGCTATGCTCCACCTGGGATCCGCTCATGGTGCACTTCCCCTCCAGAAGCAGTTCGCCATCCATCTCCACTACCCTTTTTTGTCCTTCAAGCCCACTCTGCGGACTTGCCCTCTCGAAAAAAGTAAACAAAATAGTTATTAAAATTCTAAAAAACCACAAAAAGAATTATAACAACCACAGCAGTGTCCCAAAATCGTAAAAAAAAAAACAAGAAAAAAGCAGTATAACAAACACCCAACTGACAAGTCTTACCCTCACTTGCTCCACCCGCTCCGAGTTCATTGACTGTCCCTTTCCGCAAGTCGAGCTTGCATCTCGTTCGTCCCCTCTTTGATTCACTTTTTTCACTCGCTCTCTGGATGAAGAAGACTATCTGAAGAAATATACACTATATATTATTATATAAAAAAGGTCAAGAAAACCACACTGACGGCCCAATCCCATTCTGGTCTTGTGTCCGTTTGCTCTCTTCCCCTTATCCAACAGATTTCAATCGGAAAAGCGTCAGTCATCTCTCTCCCTTCCAGAGCATCCTTGTCCCCATTCAGCAAACATCGTGTGGTGACGCTTGCTTTCCAAAGAGAAGGCCCACACACTGATGCAGACCTTTCTTTTTCATACCCTATTGACCGCCGGCCGCTAACCAACTACATTCTCTTGTCTCCTACCGCTCACCTGACTCAGTCGTCGTAAGTTGGTCAACTCATCCCTCCCTTCACCCGTCTGCCTCAGCCATTCTGGTTATCATCCGATCCCCATTTCAACTCTATCTCTCCTCTTCTCCTCCTCTTTCCTCTCAAGCCGCTATCTTTTATCTGACCCGCCTTTTGCTTCTCTGCATATTCTCATCTTGACACAGAAAAGTCACTTGATCCGAAAGATCCATAACACCAAGAGGCCAATAAAAAATATTGACCCAGAATCCAATGGCGGCGCAACAGCCTGCCCACGTGGCGACGCTAGGTATGCACACATTCCCCTATGACAGGCATGGCAGGAAGGGCAAACTGAGCATCTGGGACTTCTCTTTGGATGCAGGCATGTTCATCCTGGATCTGAGCACTTATTCCCCAAAATCAAATCTGGGCGTTTGCAGGAACCTCATGTTCAGTCCTGCACGGGTTTCTCTAGAGCTTCAAGCACGAGGAGGACTACTCCAGCACTCACAAGCCGTCGCTCGTTCCCGGAGAATGGTACATTGGTGGGGGTGGAACATATGGTCAGCAGGATAATAAAATGATGCGTCCATGCATGTCCGCGACAACTGAAACCAAGTTCCCCAACGTCTAATGACGTGCTATCTCAGCTGCGATTGGCGCTAGGATGTGGTGAGGACACCTGCAGACTCTCTGAGCTGGCGATCAACTGCTGACTGAACAAAGAATGGCTATATTCTGGCCTTTTGATGGCACATGCAGTCTCCCAATCGGATTGGAATGGTGTTTCATCGCGGGCAGGATTTCCCGGCCAAGATCATGGGCCAACTGGAGAGCTACTCCCCCCGTTTGTTCACATTCCTCGCTGACCCGGCCCATCCGCACACCACGCGGGCGCTGAACACCTAGCCAAACGAGCGGCGGGACTTCGCGTATCTGACGCCGAAGCGGCAGGTGCACCTGGGAGAAATCTACTCGGCCACATCTGCGCCTCCTGGATAAGTGCATCTGATATGCTCCCCGGCGCGCCTGGGAGCCATCCTGAAAGAGCGGCGGGTGCGGTATCCCGGGTGGGATCCGCAGTGGGTCTGAGAGCTGGTGCCGGACTCATGCAGGGCGGAGAACCTGCGGCAAGTGATGGAATGTGTGGCAGAGGTGGCGGTGTTCAGTCCGAACGAGCTGGAAGCCAGCGAGCTGCTCGGCCACCCGATGCCGCCCCGCTCGGCCCACGACATCCAAGCCATCGGCGACCACTTCCATCGCAAGGGCTCCACGGCAGTCGTCATCCGCTCCGGAAAGCGCGGATCGTACGGCGTCGGCGCGTGCGGCACAGGCCCCGTCACGCACTTCTGGGTCCCCGCTTTGGTCGAGGATCAGCGCCTGGTGGTGGACCAGACGGGCGCCAGGAACGTGTTCCTAGTTGAGCAGACGCCTAATTCCCTTCCGCACTCCCTCAATCAATGAGATGCATGTTTGACTGACCCTTCCGCCCATCCCGTTTTTCTTGTGATGGTTGTGTGGATATATGTAGGGCGGGTTGATGGCGGGCTTGGGGCGCGGAGAAAGCTTGCTGGACGCAGCGTGCTACGGATCTGTCTCGTCCGGCTTGACTATCACCCAGCTCGGCTTGCCCGCCCTCGAGCTCCGGGACGATGCCGAGCCCTCCTCAGAGCTCTTGAACGCCGACCAGTCCCCTCCCGAACTCCTCCATCCGATCCGCCAGAAAGTCTCGCTCGTCCGCTTGGAATGAGCTTCCTGTCTCTGGAGCTCTCCGCGCGAGTTTTATTTATATATATTTGGTTACACATCAGCGTCTTGCCAGAGAATACGCTCTGGGGACTAAGCAAGCTGTCCCCGGTTTGCATGGGCCCCATGATCCATGCAGCCTGACGGGCCACCCCGTGCCAACCTGCAGTAGGTCGACATGGAGCCTTGAAAGTTGCATGTTTCCACGAAGTGCTGATCTTTGTCTCTCCCCCAATCCAGAAATGATGTTTTCCGGTTTTCTTGAGTTTATTCATGTTGTTGCTTGCCCCATCACTTGTACTAACTTGAACTTTGGATTGGGGAGAATGAAGCAGGGAAGCGTTCAGGCCAGAATTCCATTCTTGTGGACAAATTCTTAAAAAACAATCAATGCATTCTCGAGAAAGAGATGGACAAACAAGCTCGGTGAGAGTCAGGGTGCAGCTTGTTGTGATCTTGTTCAGGTGTTGGGTGCAAAGGGGCCAACTGGCTCTGATCCACGGCAATGGCTGCTCCGGCGGAAACTCTCCCCGTTGCAGGAAGGGCCTTCCACTCGGCTGCAAGCCACCGACCGCCATGCCCTTCAGCTTCTCGCTCATCTCCGACGCAACCTCCGATGCAAGTGCACGCTCCCCGCACGGCTCGTTTCCCTTCCTGACCGCCACCGACGCCGCCATCCTCGCCGAGATCATCGGCCGCACCGCGCGGAACACCCCCACCTTTAACGCCATCCTCGCAGCACACAATGCCGTCCTCGACGAATGCCAGCTGGACCTCCCGTCGCGCGAGAAGTACTACTCGCTGCTGCTCAAGCTGAGCTGGTGGCTGGCTAGGACTGGCACCAACGCTGGTCGCGCGTGTGCGCAAGCCAGGGCTTGACGGGGCCACACGAGGAGAACAACAACACCACCCAGCAACTACTCCAGCTTTCGCCGCCTTCGCACTTGCAGAACGGGCTCGATGACAGCAGAAGTAGCTTAGACGATGCCTCTCGGACCATCTGCGCCAATCCGCTGCGCACCCATCCCGACTCGCCGCCCGCCTCAACGCGTCCACACGTCCCGCGGGCGATGATGCACCGGCAAATCCAGTCGACCCCCAACAGAATGGCGCAATTCACGCCCGTGCGGTCACCTTCATCTCCAGCAAAGACGATCTCACTGCTCTCGCTGATCGTCGTCTACCAACTGTACTACCCCGAGCGGCGTAAGTTGGTCTACTGCTCACGAACCGTACCGGAAATTGAAAAGGCGCTGATCGAGCTCAAGCGACTCATGGCTTATCGTGCCACCCAACATCGACTTCGGGCTGGCCTCACTGACCAGTCTGCACCCACCAATGGATATGATTTTCTTGGTATCGGTCTCACCAGTCGCAAGAATTTGTGTATTCATCCCCAGGTGAGTGCGCGATTAGAATCCCACTGATTTCCAGCTCCTTATCTCCATCATTACCCTCTCATTCCCACCATCTATCCACGTGTTAACACTCATCGGAAAGGCCGATGCCCAATCAAAGGTCTATCTTACATCAACTTGGCACAGGTTTCACGCGAAAAAAAGGGAAAAGTAGTAGACGCGCGATGTCGTGATTTAACTTCTGCATGGGCTTGTGAGAAGGGCCGAGCCAATCCAGGCAGTGTGCCCCTGTGCGATTGTCATGAGGTAAGTGGTGAAAGCTATACTGTCGTATATACTCATCATGACTTTTGAATAACCCGCTGTGTAATATCCGACGCGCGGAACATTTCACAGCTTTTCTCACTCGGTTCGTAGAGTATCTGAAGGTGAGCTCCCCAGCCTTTGATGCGACAATAAAAAAGAAATCCATTCCAGAACAAGTTGCTTTCTAGCCTATCGGGCAGACTGATACTCAAGCTGAGCCAAATTTGGAGGACAGACAAGGATGCAAGTATTACACGTGGTCGCCGAGACGCCACCTTCTTTTCTTCAGCACGTGAAAGATCTAACGTACATCAATCGGAAGCCGCTGCGATTCTGCGCCGATCGACTCACCAGTCTGATTCGGACTCTTGAATTAACTGAATTGGATCAGTACAACGCTCTCCAAAAGGTTGCCAGTTTTGCAACCCTCGTGGCCACATACAAAAAGGGTAGGATTTGAGCCAGATAGGCAAGTGTTTGACCGATATGACCTCTTTGACTGACTTGTTTACACTCCAATATTTTAAATCTTGATTCAGGATTTCTGTTGATTTTGGAGCCCTTCGAAACTGAGAATGCAACAGTTCCTAATCCAGTTTTTCACCTTACGTTAGTTTTTACAATGCTTCTTCTCAATCCAACTCGAAGCAAGCTGAGCAATCTCAGCGAATTTCTTAAAAAAATATCTACAGATGCTTAGACGCGTCGTTGGCCATCAAGCCGATTTTTGAGAGGTTTGGTAGCGTGATCATCACCTCGGGAACCATCAGCCCCCTCGAGATGTACCCCAAAATGTTGGGCTTCGAGGCCACCGTGCAGGAATCCTACTCAATGACTCTTACCAGAAATTGTTTCTTGCCATTGGTTATTACTCGAGGCAGTGATCAAGTGGCAATTTCATCTCGATTTAAATTTCGAAATGGTACGCATCTTACTTCCCTCTCTACCTCGCAAAGCGATTGATTGACTTGTTTCTGCTTTGAACATTTGATCAGACCCATCGGTCGTGCGAAACTTTGGGACTATTTTAATCAAGTATTGCAAGATTGTACCAGATGGGATCGTGGCCTTTTTCCCGTCCTATTTTTACACGGAATCAATTGTGGCTGCATGGCATGACATGGTGAGTTTGGCTTAGCCAATTTGAATAAAGTCTGAGGCAAAACTTGGTTCTGATTGTAGACGGACTTGTTGCAATTATACAAAAAAGGGCATCTTGAAGGAAGTGTGGAAGTACAAGCTCATCTTTGTGGAAACCCCTGATGCGGTAGAAACGAGTATTACGTTGGAAAACTATTTCAGGGCGTGTGACAATGGGAAGGGTGCGGTGCTCCTCTCCATTGCACGAGGAAAAGTGTTGGAAGGAATTGATTTCGATCATAATGTGGGCCAAGTTCTCTCTTTCCAATTTGCACAGAAAACTGATGACAGAGATTGCTCTTAACCTTGTCATACCTGTTCTTGACTGGAAAGTATGGACGAGCGGTGATTATGTTTGGTATTCCTTACCAATATACAGAGAGTTGGATCTTGAAAGCCCGGCTGGAATTCCTCCGAGACAACTACCGGAGTGAGCGCAGATCTTGAGCTTGTGACTTAACTTTTTTTTGTTAGTAGTCATTGATATCCCTTACCGCCTGATGTACGTTCGAGAAAACGACTATTTGACGTTTGATGCAATGAGACACGCTGCGCAATGTGTTGGAAGAGTCTTGAGAGGGAAGACAGACTATGGATTGATGGTATTTGCAGATAAAGTAAGCCATTTGAACATCTTGGATGAAGAGACAAAAAAAAACCCTTAACTATTGATTGTTGACCCTCTTGTTGTCCTTTTGTCGGCTGGTATTTACTCAGCGGTTTGCAAAAGCTGATAAACGGGCCAACTTGGCCCAAATGGATCAACCCGTATATCACTGATACTGCGGCTAACTTATGTTGGTCAAACGACTATTCTAGCTTATTCTAACTCAGTGAAATGGGGTTTCTTTTAGAATTGAGACTTATTGATTACAAACAACTCTACATGATTTTAGCAACGGACATGGCGATGGTCATTTCGAAGCGATTCTTACGATCAATGGCTCAGCCGTTTGAGATCGGACAGGATGGGATTAGTCTTTGGGGGCTTGAGGATATCTTACAGCGGCAAGCCCAGCAGCGCCAGACGGATGAGGCAGCAACAGCTGAGGCTCAGATGGGACCTCTGCCTCCGGGCGATGATGATGATGATGATGATGTAGATTACTTTGGTGGATTCTCCCATTAGAGCTTGCCAAGGATGCGTCGGAAGAGTTCTCCACTGACATCCTGCCGTACCTCACCACCCTCATCCAGTCTCAATTGGATGTACAGAACATCACCAGTCCCAAGCTCTTGCAGCAACTGGAAAATGGGATGATTTGTGCGAGCAGGAACTTGATGCCTCAGCATCAGAGCCTTGCCCTGTTGTTGGCCAGCCCGTCAAGCCCAGGGACAGCTTCAGGACCACACATGCCGCCCATTCCATCCAGCAGAATTCAGCTTTCACCATCAGGGGCAGCGGGTGGCAGACCAGATCAGGTGTATTCCGAGAAGCCGAGTTTTAGAGCTGTGGCTCAGGTGATGGGGGCAAGGGCAACGACACAAAGTGCGAGCCTTAGTACCCTGCAAGATCCAGGAGATCCGCAAATTCCTCAGATGAGCCAGCAACCGATGATTTGAAATCATCGGTTGGCTACCTCCCGAGGATTATTTCCCTCGGTAGGCCAACCACCGATGTAGAAATCATCGGTTTGGTACAACCGATCACATAAAAGCTCGGTTTGGCAATGAACCGAGCTTTCATTCATCGGTTGATGTTGGCCGAGGTTGACTCGGTCTACCACCCACCGATGGATTGATTCCATCGGTTGAGTTCTCATCCGATCTCAACTCGCATGCTCTGCAGCCGAGTTTGAATCGGATGGTCTAACCCTCGGGGCAAAACCAACCGAGTTTAAGTCGGTGGCCAATTCCATTGGATGTCACAAACCAAGTTTAAATCGGTTGAGTGTATCCCAGATTAACGGGGATGCACCCAACCGATGCTTCCATGTTGGCAGTGTACCACTCGGTACCCTTATAAGGGTACCGTTCGGTACCCTTATAAGGGTACCGAGTGGTACCCTTATAAGGGTACCGGGTACCCTTATAAGGGTACCCTGTGTTGTAACCTAACCTAGGTTAGGTTACATAATGTGATACTTGCCATCCGCCGAGACAGAGATAGATATATCTTGAGGTTGAGGAACCTTGAGATATGCACTTACGGAATATATACTCTTTTCTTCCTTCTCAGGTTATGAGCCTGTAAATCTCGTCATTCAGTCATTCTTCAGTGGTATCCCAGTCAGGGTATAATTGTCCACCTGTTATCGTCATCCTTTTCACTATACTCTTTTGAATAAAACTTCTTTGTAACTCGGATAGAGTGTAACCAACCAACATTCATCTCCTTCAACTCTATCTTGCCGATCTGCAAGAGCCTATTGCCTTGGTTATTTTCTTATTTCCCCACTACTTTCCCAATCCCTATCTGAAGACCAAACAGTACAAGTGATAAAGCGAAGCAGCTGCCAAACTGTGAAAGGCGGATCCCTGGCACGGATTCGCGGCTTATACACTATACTTGTGCGGGAATCTACTCCACTCTCATATTCTATCTCCGAACCCTGGCATTAGTTTTCTTGCGGTGAAGTAAGCGAGTCCGGACATCCCGGTCTCTTCCCTTTTTCCCTTTTCCACCACTGCATGTCCAGCTCCCATCCCTCTGGAACTCGATCCACCCCATCTTGGTCCCATTCAGTGGACTCCCGTCTCGTTCCAGATATTGCAAACCTCGACGGCGACGAACTAGACGCAGCTCTCACCGAGTCTGTCCAAAGCTCAGCTGCGGCCATCAAGGAGATTTTCAACTTCAATCATCCGGACTCCACTCTTCAACCTTCCAAAGCTGACACGACAATCATCCACAGTCGTATCCCCAGAGCGTGGACCCGCGATCAACCCCCCCACCCTCGTGCTCAACCCACTACATCTTTGAGAGTCTACCCTCCCCTCCCAGATTTCCGCCCACCTGAACCTTCCCTGTTTAGCCAAAGCTTTGCTCCTTTTCCGCAACGTCCGCGATCTCGGATTACTTCATCCAGCCGAGTCGAACCCCCTATCCCTTCCACCTCCGTCCACATCCGCTCTAGCTTGTCCCCTGCTTCCTCTCCTTCACAACATTCCCCCCGTTCCCCGCCTCCTTCTTCCCCTCCAGCCCCTCCAGCCCCTCCTTCCCCGCCACCACCTTCTTCATCCTCTGAGACATCCGCCTCGTCTTCCAACTCATCTACCTCACCCAACATGGATTGCAACCGCGTCAATGATCTGACTGAAGCTCGTCAACAACTTGAAGAATCCAAGGTTGTCAGTCAAGCAATAGCCGCGGCAACTTCCAAAATTAAGGAAGATCGTCTTCTCGCCCCCGACGGTTCGAATTTTGAACAATGGACGCGGGACCTACGCAAGCTTGGCAGGACTCACCTCAACTCCACTCTTTTCTTTGAAACGCCGAATCGCAACTCTATCCTTGAACGGATTGGTCGAGCAATTTTCGTGGCCAGCATACATGGCTCTCTTGTACATGATGTCCAGACGGTTGAAGGTTGCGATGCGATGTACGTTTTCGTACAGAAGAAGTTCAAGACAGTCAGCCGCGCGGCACAGATGAATGTCTGGCGCAAGTTCCTGAATTTTTGGATTGCTGATCATCCTTCGCCTGCCGGAATTGCCTCCAAACTTCGAGATCTGGCGACCGAGTGGAAAACCCTGGGGATTCAACTGAATGAAGACGTTTTCATGGCCTTCATCCTCCAGAACAGTCTCACCCCCAACACGCCGGTCACTGAAGACTTCAAGCGCCGTGTCGAACACGCCATACAACAGGACCCTAGTCATGTGGCGCCATCTTTCAACAAGATGGTTCACACCCTCGACATGTGCCGACAGCAGGAAGAACTCAGCCGCTCCAAATCAGCCATCGTTCCAGGCCCGAGCGCCACTGCATCTTATGAGGCTAGTACAGGCAACGGACTCAATCCGAATGCGTTAGATCATTCGGCATACCTGGCCGGCGTCCCTGAGGAACAGTGGCCGGAGGCCATGCACTTCTATGAGGTAACTACCAACCGGTGCTTCAGCTGTGGAAAAGCCGATCATTACATCAGGGACTGTCCAACGCGTGCCCGAGGGCTTCCTTTCAATTGCAAGTCCAGAGGCCCTGGTGCTCTCTCCTTCCGGCCAGCACAACCACGCGCCCCAGCTCCTACATTGGCTCCCTTCTATCCTTTTGTCGGCGCTATGTATCCCCCTCCCGGCATACCCTATCAACCTCCCATCTTCCCACACCAGCCCCCGCCCTTCCCGACCTACCAACGACCACAGTACCAGCAGTCACAGTATGCCCCCCCAGTGCCTCCTCAACAACCGGCCCTGAGACCAGCCGACAGCTGGCGACCACCACAGAGACCTTATCAATCCAGTAGCCAGCGTTCAGCTCCCCACTCTTCCAGATTGACTACGTCGGGGGGGGGGGCATCGGCAAGATTGGCAGATGCCAATGCTGACAACATTGGTGATTTGCTATCGGGCATGGATTTTCATACCATGAGCGCGGGTTTTGATGACGTGAGTACCTCAGCCATTATAGACTCGGGGGCTTCCCACAGCCTTACGGGCGACCTTTCTCTGCTTCATAACTTTCGCAAACTCAAGGTGCCCATTCCTTTGAATGTAGCAACCAAGGGATCCGGAGCCAATATATCAGGCGCAGGAGAGCTACGCTTCCGAACAGCACGCGGGGACACAATAGCCCTTAAAGAGGTTCTATTCTGTGAGCAGGCTCGTTCTACTCTCGTGTCACTTGCTGCTCTGAGGAAAGCTAATGGGATTTTTCATTATGATCTATCCAAAGACTCCTTTGAGATATATGACGAGCATCATTGCCACCTCTTCAGCTGCGTATTGGAGCAAGACAAAAACAGATGGTGTATCCCGTATCCCATGATCAAATCCCCTTCTTTCTCTTCCTTTTTTGTTTCCCCTTCTTCCTTGAATATCTGTTGCAATTTATCCACCTCTTCACCTGATGACCCTTTCGTAACCCCTTTTGAGAGAGTTTACCCATCTAATTGGAAACCAGAGTCCATGACCGCGGCCGAGAAGCAGCTTCTATTCTGGCACAGACTTTTTGGTCATGCCAGCTTGCGTTGCATCCGCTCACTCGTCAAGAGACAAATTGGCATCGGACTTCCGAAGGAATTACCCGCAGGTCATATCCACTGCCCTGTTTGTGCAATCAGCAAGTCTACCAGTCTAAATCCTGTTGCAAGTTCAATGAGAAAACCTGACAAGCTTGATATTCTATGTACTGATCTCATGGGTCCTTTTCCTGAGGCCACGCCAGACGGGGCGCTTTACCTGTTAACTCTTAGAGACGCCGGCACCGGCTATTCTTATGCCCGTCTGCTAAAAACAAAAGACAAAGCTAACAAGGTTCTCATTGAGGTGATCACAGAGCTTGAAACCCAGACAAAGAAAGCAGTGAAGGTCCTGCGCAGTGATAACGGCGGTGAATTTGCTAACAAGATACTGACCAATTTTCTGTCTGGAAAAGGTATTATAGCAGAAAGGTCCCTACCTTATCATCACTACCAAAATGGGGTAATTGAACGCTTCAACAGGACAATTGCAGAAATGGGTCGCACGATCTTGAGCGACAGCAAGTTACCGCGAAGTTTTTGGGGATACGCTTTTCAATGGGCAAACCATGTGTTGAACAGGATTCCGAACAAGAGTAGTGGGGAGGTCACACCTTTTGAACGGATGTTTGGAAGGCCACCGAGATACGATGGTTTTCGAGTATTTGGGTCAAAGGCCTACGTGCACATACCGCCGGAGAAACGCAAGAAGTTGGATGATCGGGCCTATGAGGCTTTTGTGGTGGGACACTGCGAGGCTAGCAAAGGTTGGGTGTTTTACCTTCCAGTGGAAGGGATGTTCGTATCGTCGTCAATGGCGCGCTTCGTGAACAGCCTCGTCCCATCAAACTTGATGATTAAACCGCCACCCTTCTACCACCCAGTGGTGAAGCAGCGGACTTTGAACTCCAAAGACGTTCTTAAGCATGAAAACAAGTGCTTACACAAGTACCGGTAGAGACGAAGCGTCTCGTGGCGCCATCGTCCACGTTTGAACGCAAGGTTTTGTCAGATCGGCCCATCACCAAGATGAGCCTAGGTTTCATTGCTAACCATCTCAAACTTGGGAATTTCCGCCTGGAAAGGGAATTTGGCAATCAGGAGTTAATCATCAACTGTGTTCTCGAAAGCTGTCAGTTTTTCGGGGTTGACGTTCCTAACACATATCGGCAAGCAATGAAATCAACTGAGGCACCTGCGTGGAAGACGGCCATTGCGGAAGAGCTGACGAACCTATCCCAGATGGATGTCTGGACACCAGCTAAACTCCCATCAACAACTCAGGCACTAGATAGTCGATGGGTATTTGCAAAGAAAACCAACGCGGACGGGACCCCTACTTGTTACAAGGCCCGTTTCGTGGCGAAGGGTTTCAAACAGATTGCTGGCCTACATTTTGCGGAAACTTTTGCACCCACGGCCACCTTCGTCTCCCTCCGACTACTTCTGGTAACTGCGGCAACACATCAGTGGCCGGTGCATAGCTTTGATTTCGTCGCGGCCTACCTGAACTCACCGATCAATGAAGAAATTTGGGTTAAAGCGCCTGATGGCGTCAGTTTGCCTGAAGGACACGCCTATTGGCTGAAGAAGGCTCTCTACAGTACCCGTCAGGCGGCACGGTGCTGGTGGCTTCACCTTCGCGCAATACTAGATGATTTAGGGTACTCACCATTGCAGTATGACACCAGTCTTTATGTGTTGCGCCAGAAAAACACCCATGGCGTAATTTGGGTACATGTTGATGACGGCGTTGTCACAGCGTCAAGCGTCGAACTACTCCAAAAACTCGAGCAGGACCTGAAGGACGTGCTGAAGATTAAATGGTCACATGAACTTGAATCAATCGTCGGGCTGTCCATTGAGAGGAACACTAGTGGTTTCAAGCTCAGTCAACCAAAGCTAATCAATGGCCTACTACAACGTGAGTGGGATGGAGTCCTTACAGCGAAGACGCCTCTACCACAGGGTTTCAACGCCACCACGGAGGATGGTGACCCATCGACCTCGACCAAATTTCTCTCCATCATTGGCACCCTCAGCTATTTAGCTGTAGGTACCCGTCCTGACATCTCTTTTGCAGTGAACTTCTTAGCACGCTTCTCAGCGAAGCCTTCTGTGAACCATTGGAAGGGTTTGCAACATCTTATCAACTATATAGCAGGGTCAACTGATCTTGCTCTCTGCTTGTATCCCAAGTGTGATATTCTGACCCCCCTACAGATTTATTGCAATGCATCATGGGGCGGCGAATTCTCCCGATCAACTTACGGCGTCCTCATCAACTTTATGGGGTGCCTGGTTCTGTGGGTCTTGCGGAGGCAAGCGACGGTCGCAGCATCGACCTGTCATGCAGAGTACATGGCACTAGGCTCTGCCACACGGCACACGCTGTGGGTACAACACTTACTCAAGGATATTCTGGGTCAGGATTTTGTAGGTTTACTGCTGTGTGACAACCAAGCGGCGGTTAAAGTCAGCTCAGACGACGCGTCCAACAAACGGACACGTCATACTGACCGTGATTTTTTCATTACTAACGAAGCACTTTTTAAGCAACTGGTTCAGCTGAAATGGATCCCAACTGCAGAACAGTTGGCGGATATTTTCACGAAAAGCTTGGGGCCGGAGCTTTTCCGAAGGATTAGGCCCAAATTAGTGCACTGATAACTGTTGTTTCATGTTTTCTCTCATTTTCTCTGGTGTTGCATTTCATCTTTCTTCTCATTTCTCCCAAATCCTACAAGTTTTTCTTTCCTTTCATTTTTCTACTGTTTCCTTTCTTGCTTCCGCCTATTGTCTGGCTTCTGTTTCCTGTCACTTGGTGTTGTTTTCCATTACGTCACTTGTAGGTAGTGTCTCGCGTCTTGGCGAGGGGGGGAGTGTTGTAACCTAACCTAGGTTAGGTTACATAGTGTGATACTCGCCATCCGCCGAGACAGAGATAGATATATCTCAAGGTTGAGGAACCTCGAGATATGCACTTACGGAATATATACTCTTTTCTTCCTTCTCACCCTGGGTACCCTTATAAGGGTACCGCGGTACCCTTATAAGGGTACCACTCATAAGGGTACCGAGTGGTACCCTTATAAGGGTACCACTCGGTACCCTTATAAGGGTACCCAGGGTACCCGGTACCCTTATAAGGGTACCCTGGGTACCCTTATAAGGGTACCGGGTACCCTGGGTACCCTTATAAGGGTACCGAGTGGTACCCTTATAAGGGTACCAAGTGGTACCCTTATAAGGGTACCCTGGGTACCCTTATAAGGGTACCGAGTGGTACCCTTATAAGGGTACCCTGGGTACCCTTATAAGGGTACCGAGTGGTACCCTTATAAGGGTACCCTGGGTACCCTTATAAGGGTACCGAGTGGTACCCTGGGTACCCTTATAAGGGTACAGCGGCTCACGTAAGCCTCTCGAATCGAGAGGCTTACGTGAGCCGACAGGCGTGCAAAGCCTGCACGCCTGTCCAAAGGGCGTGCAGGCTTTGCACGCCCTTCAGACAGGCGTGCAGGCTCTGCACGCCTGTCTGGCACGCCTGCACGCCGTATGCACGCCTATTGTAGGCATGCACATGGCGTGCAGCGTGCGGGGAAAGGCGTGCAGCCCCTGCACGCCTTTCCAAAGCAGCGTGCAGCGGCTGCACGCTATTTTTTCTGGGCGTGCGCACGCCCAAAGGGCGTGCCGCTATCAAGCCCCGTATGGTAATTCTGGGACTAAATAAACAGGGTCAAGTTTTATTAACTTATTATTATTTCCAATAAGTTTAATACTCCCTTTCCCTTCAATCTTTATTGATCTGCCTTTTTCTCCAATATTTACATTGTCATTGCATACAGTAAAGCGGTTGAAGAATTTCCTCTGGTTAAAAATATGTTCTGTACATCCTGAGTCAACTAAAATTCCACTAGATCCTCTGTCTGTGTGTTATAATAGACCATAGTTAATTATTTGAACAGATTTGTCCACAGAATTTGAGTTAAACACTTTACTCACATCAGCTTCATAGCCTGATGTAGGTTCTTCTATAGTTTCTACCTTTCCTTCATCCTCATCTATTGGAGGTGGTGGAACTCTTTTGAAGACATCATCTTCAATATATCCATCAATGTCCATGCAGTTTTCAGTGAAGTTAGCTCTCTTGGCCATCAAGCTGGTCACTTCTTCTTCTTCATTGTCACTGTGGTGATCAGCCATATTGGCCTTCTTATTTTTATAAGAGAACTTGTTAGTATATTCTTTTTCTTTAATTTCTGACCAACAGTCTTTGGCCATGTGTCCAAGTTTGTTGCAGTTGTGACATTTTACCCTTTTTTCTCTATTGAATTTATTGAAGTTCTTTTTGTAGGTTTTTTTAGTAAAAAGAGCCTCGGTGCCTTGATCTGTAGTGCTGAATTGAAGTTGGTCCTTTTCAATCTTCTTCAGTACCTCTTCTTCATCGGGGATAGGCTCCATTTGTGAGATGATTCTGACAAGCGATTCATAGCCCCTGGGCAATTTTTGTAGGATCAGGAGTGATAAGCACTCTGAATCCATCTTCAAGCCCGTCGCGCAAAGTCGCGAAATGCATCCCCTGACTTCATTGACAAAGTTGTTCGCATTGGCAAACTTGATTTGGTTCAAGTTATTGAACGCTACACTCTTTGCATGTGTAGTGTTACCTGCAAACTTTCTTTTTAGCAAGTTCCAGGTGACCGATCCGGTCCCCTTCTCCTCTGTCTTGATGACGTTAGCAAGGTAACCGAGTACCTCTTTGCTTAAATAGCGAACAATAAGATGGTAGCCTTTCTTTTCCTTTTCCGGCGATATGTCGCTGGCTTCCCCTGTTGTAATA
>PGCI01000417.1:0-68433 GCA_002873125.1 Puccinia coronata f. sp. avenae | reverse complement strand
CCCCAATTAGTTTTCACAGACACAGATTCAAGCTCAAAGACATATAACTTGTTGACACGTACGTCTGAGGCCCAATCAATATCTTGGCACACAAGCCACTTTCCTTCCTTCATTGCCCTGAGCAGTCGACCTTTGACGAATACAAATTTTCCTGCGTCTTCGGTTGAGCTCACGTAGCTACCAACTAAGACTCTTGCATCCAAAGTTTGGGAGGCAAGGTTATGACTACGTTTTGGTCAAAATTGGATTGATCAATGATGGAATGGTCATGCGATAGACCCCCCAACCACAGATGAGCGGCTAACTTTTGGATTATCGTTTTTTTGCCAGACAAAGGTGTTCCTGATACAGGTATCGCCGGGCAATGCTGTTGGCCAAACTCACTCGAGAATGGTTCCTTCCCATGCTTTGTTGGAGTGTTCGTGCGGAGAGTTCTTTGCGCTCTTGTTGCGTTCTTGTACCACATGTAGCTCTATAGACTGGGCTGGAAGGACTTCAGGTTCCTCTTCGCGATGGGCAACATGAGGTTCATCCACGACCCAGTGTAGCCTCACATCTGAAGTTGGAGCGAGTTCTCGGGCGATGATCCCGATGAGCTCAAGGAAGGGGTACGGCCGGGTGACGGAGTGGCTGATGGGCACGCTCTGCGGGAGCGAGGTGAAGAGGACGGGCAGCAGCCAGATGGCGGCCATTGGGTGGAGCAGCTGGAGAGCGTGTACTGCACGCCGTTTGGCTTCCAGCTGACGTGGGCCTTGAGCGAGGCATTGATGCAGACCACGCACGAGACCACCGGCTGGCTCGGATCAAGCGTTGGCGCGAGCGTAGACACAAAGTTCGCAGTGTCCACGGCCATCGCCAAACAGGAGAGGCACTGTGCAGGGGGCGGCGGGCGTGTGGCTGGGTCAGTGAACGGATTATGTACTTGAGGGTTATGTAGTTCAGCGGCAAACCCACCTGCAAGGACCAAACTGGAGAATATTCCAATCCGTCTGATCCTCTTCTTTGGCTTGAGCACGTGTTACTCAAGAGATGGCCGGTCCGGTTGGGGCAGGCAGGACGAGTGCGGAGGCGGTCCAGGTTGAGGAGGGATGATGGAAACTCAAGGCGGTGTTTCAGAAGCCGAGCTTGGACGGCGGTCAAGGCCCAACAGGGCAGGTTGCAATGGGCCAGCGATTCGGAGAGAAGCTCGTAGCCGATGTAGTCCATGAATCTAATGGGCGCCGCAGGGCCGGCGTGGGGCTTGCTGGCTGATGATGATGATAATGATGGGCCGGTGGGCCGGTGGGATTCTGGCTTGCAGGGGGCTCATTTTTGCCAAAGGCCTGAAGCTTGTCCTGGATGTCCCGGAGCCAGTCCGAGAAGGTGGTTGATTCGTCCAGGGGCTGCTGCCCTGGTGCTGCTGGTGCGCGGAGGAAGACCGGAGTGACAGTCATGGCCAAGTGGAATGCTCAAGTACGTAGTACTCGCTGTCAAGTGGAATGCTCATGTCAGTCTAAGAAAATGGCCGCATCTCATAAATAATAGAGTGCTTGATTTACGTGTCTGAGGGGTGTGGTGCAAACGGCTCCACGATGAAGGTGCGGGTTTGCCAGCGCGCTCTAAGATCAACTCTTGCTCCGAACAGTCTCTTGCGACATAATTTCTTTGACAGCATCTGGGGCAGGACCGGACGAGCTTTCCCAAACCATCCCGACCGTATCACCCGTCGGTTTGTATACCAAGTCTGAGCTGACAAACTGAATCCAATCAGCGATTCTGAAAGTGTTGGTGTGAAATCCCACTTGATATTGCAGAAGAAGGAGACATTGAACCAATAAAAGATTTAACGCTATTGGCAGAGAAAACAATCTCTTAGTGCATCTTACTGGACAAGCCGATTCGGAGGGAAAGTAGTGATAACCCATTGTCTTACTCAAGGAAGACGGCTTATCTCAGTCGGCAGTCAAGACTGGCAAGAAACGGGGCCGGGTCGATCTTGGGGTTGGCAAAGGCTCGACCCCTACTAGCTGCGCTAGTGGTTTAGACCAGATATTTGCGACGACTGCGCTGTTTTTCATCAACTTCAGAGCAAATAATCTCGGCTTGGATCCCAACAGAGAGGGCATCTACAGAGTCGGTGTTGATACTGGAAGGAACCGGGACCAATCGTTTTTCTCGTACGGGTCACTGCTCTCTAGAGTGCTGCTCAAGAGCTTCTCCCCATCTACCATCAGGCAATGCTTCCAAGAAGGTGGGATACATGACAATATCGGGGATATCAACTTTGGCCCTGTTGATCATGATCAAAACAGGTTACGACGACCCAACTGGTGAAACGGTACTGATTGAAAAGGTTGACTGGGGTTCGAGAGGGGGGAAATCCGTCAATAGTCCCGCCCGGAAGAGAGCTTTCAGCGGGGCTCAAAACATACCAATACGGGGCATGATCACCGTTGAAGAGTCGCTTGATCCACGTCGAGGCTGAGGAATAGTCTTCCGACCGAATAAGCCCAAGGATGAACTTCAGGATGTGATTGATGCTGCTCTTGAAAGTGGACAATGGATCGACGGTCAGTGGCAAAGATTCTTCCAACAAGGTGACAGCCAAGAATGTGTCTCTGACAACCAAGTGGGCTCGCATCAGACTATCTTTGTTTGCAGGCTCGGATTGACATTTCTGGACAGTGAGAGAATCGGGCGCCACCAGAGTCAAAGAAGAGGGAGTTTTCAGGGGCTGCTGATGGACCTGAGTCGAGTTCTGGCTATCTGGATTAAACAGAAATTGCTTGTAGCTTTCAAAGAGAGCCGTAGCCTGGGGCAGTTTGTTGGAGAAGCCTAAGAGGATAATCAGATTTGAATATGATTCAGCGGTCAGTTCCTGGCGGTCTTCCAAGATCTTGAATGCCTTGGTTGCAAGTTCGAGTCGAGCGATAGGGTCGACCTTAGAAATATGGGGGTCAAACAGATTGATGTTTGCAGAAAATTGAATCAGGCTCTCTAGAGTTACCGGTTGAAGCTGATTGATGATTTCCCAATCGAGGGAGTCGAATAACTGGCTAGCATAGATGTGATTGGGCTCAGCATCCAAATGGCCGATCACTCGGTTATCCTCAGACGCATCAACCGGAGTCAGGGAGAAATTGGGCAAACTTTGATTCAGCTGTTCGTTGACAGCGACATGAACCAATCGAGTTGCTTTTGAAGGAACGGGCAAACTTCAGATGTGAAAGAAAGAGTGTATCGGATATGGCTGAGATTGTTCTTATTTCTTTGAGCATTCTAAAAATCACATTATTGGAAAGAAAAAAGAGGTCAATCGGGACTGAGGTGAAGATTCAGACGATTGACAAACTCACTATTTCGTTCAGTCCGATTAATCGAATGTACCAGGTTGCACGAGAGCACTCGATTTTCCGACTGACGAGCATCTCCAACAGCTTTTCTCCCTTCAATCCATGCGGCACGTTTTTCGAGAGTTTCAGTAGAGGGACCGAGTCGTCAGCCAGCTCGCGGAGCCAGCTTTCCCGTTTCTATTCGTTGAGCGTCACACGTCCAGGCACTTGAATGGTAGACTTCGTATCACTAAATACACCAGAGAGTTGTCAGCTTCAGTCCCACGTTGCGGGGACATGATAGAGGTAAGGGGCTTACTAGCTGTTCATGGCACAATACCTGCGCCTGGCCTCAATAAGAGCCAACAAGGCGGACGAGGAAACGTTGAAAGCAGTCTCCTCCGTAATTTCCTGTAGATCATCTGGTGGGCTGAGAAGGATTCGGTCTTGATTGGGAAAACCCATGGATCAGCAAAAAAGGGTAGCAACACCGTTTGAGGGAAAAGTAAGCGACTGACTGAGACGAGCATTTGAGCTGAGAATCCCCATTGGACCAGTGATTTGGTGATGGCATCCTCGTGCTGGCCTATGTGGGTGGGATGCAGTCCGGGATAGCCAAGATCGGGGCGGTTGAGCTGGGTGGGCAGCCTCCATCAGGGCGGCTGGAGTTGATAGACATCCAGAGAAGACGGGGCTTGCTCGGAATTTGGCTGCGCATTGTGGTTCTCTGGGGGTTGGGCATGGCTGAGACGGGAAGGCTCGATGGGATTGTGCGCCATGAGGGAATCGCTGGAGAGAGCCGCGGCACAATTCTGATTTCTCAGTGTGTGATGACGGCCCCCGCTCGGGGACCCCCGCATATTCAGCACCGGCAAGATTGTCGTGATTTGGTGGGCTGGGGCTTGGGAGATTCGTTGCACCAGCTGATGATCGCCTAGTCGGTCAGCAACTTGTACATCGGAAAGAACGACCACACGTGCACGTCGACGCCCATCTCTAGTCGGATCAGGTAAAACGGCGGCAGCTGGTCTCCATCCGCTGAGCAATCTACTTCTTCCAACACCTGGGCCATGTAGATCAAGAATACTACCGGTGCCATCTCGTCACTGTCTATGTCATTGGGCGGAAGACCCACGATACTCACTAATTAACTTCGATCAATCGGCACCTTATCTGCAAGCATGGCCTCCATCGCATTATCATAATCAGAGTCTGGATGGTCCAATGGTACTGTCCTTCCATCAGCAAAAAAACACTTCCCATAGAAGTAAAAAAATTGGCGGAAAATTGTATTGATAGGATAGGGAAGAAGTGACTAACTAAGCTTCCCACTTGAAACGTGACGGTTGTTGGTTGAACCAGAAGCCATCAGTGTCCGTTTCTTTGCCGCAGATCTTGACGACCAGTGGCTTTTGGGTTGTGATTTTTGGCTTGGATGGGACACCGAGCAGCTTGTGTACAAAACTGACGTGATATTGGGCTTTCATTCATGACTCGCCCCCAAAAAGAAGACGCGAGGTGTATGAGAGAGAGAGAGAGAAGAGGAAAGTTAGCAATCAACATCCATCAGACTTGAACAAGAAAAAAAAGGAGACGTGGATAACCTTGAGGCTGGTCTTCGGGTTACCCTGTGGATACCTGGTTGGTTTGTTGAGCTGACTCGTGTAGTTGAGCGGCCGGGTACAAGTCAACAAGCTGCTGTCTCGCCTCCAGTCAATCTACTGTAATAGCGGCAGGACTGACCTGAAGTCAGGGATTAAGTTCTAGAAAGTAAAAACAATCGGTCGAGGCTTCGTAAAGAAACTTGGTCTTGCCTGCGGAGACGTAACCAACCTGGGATATCAAATCTCTTCCGCCATCCTCAACCCAACCTTGACATCAGTCACGCATGCTTTTTTGTGGACTTTGTCGACAACAGCAAAATAATCCTGAGCAGAAGTTTTGGTTTCCAAGAGTGATGAACCGGACCATGCCATTGTGGAAACCTGGGCGGATTGGGCAACACTCGTTGAGGAGATCTTGTCACCTAAGGATTGCATTGCGGAGACAGGAGGTCCAATGAAGACACTTTTCTGTTTTGAAGCCGTGAAGGCGTCCAGGAGTCTGGGTTCTCAGATGCATGTCCCCTGAGCCATGGCAAAATTTACAAGAATAAGTCAGTTGACAATCAATTAGCCAAAGTAACACTTTTGGACGAGAATAGGAAAAGGAGGGGTGAAAATAGCACCTACCATCTGGCCCAAGCAGCATTGATACCCGCACGTTCCGCAGCATCAACGATAAAAAAACGTTGGCGCAATTGTTGTTGTTGGAACCACCGGGCACTTAGACGTATCAATCAGCCATTCAAATGTAATCAGTATTGACAGGCATTGACCTAATCTTCTGGGGCGGCCATGACTGCAAAGTTGATCATCCTTTCCCAGCCAAACGTTTTGCATGCCATTTCAAATTGACCCGGATTTCTTGACGGCTGGTTGGCAATCAAGATCTACAAAAGCAGGCATTGAAGAGAATCTCTTTTTAGCTTCAAAGTGATACGCACGAGGAAGCCGGCAGAGGTGGTTGGAAAGTAGAGAGGATGAGTTTGAAGATTTTGTTACAATGAGTTCTGCTGACCTCTTGGGTTAGCCGGTCAAGGTCCTGTTTAGCTTGGATATAAATCACATCCTGGTCTTCCTCTTCATCATCAAGATTTGGAAACCATTCTTCAACTTCATTGATTTCGGCCATAAAAGTGACCACATGCACAGGGATGTGTATTTTCCGCCCCGGCACCATTTGCACTGCGGCTAACGCCGGTACACGCGCAAACAATCCTCCTGCCCACTTCCGACGTCGACTGACTGCTTCTTTCAAGACGCTGGGCGAGGAAATAGGATCCGCAACACCTTTTACTTTTCCTCCTGTCAGGAACATTGGTGGTAAGATCTGAATAGGCTATTGGGGAAAATCGAGCCCTATTCTCAAGCGGGCGGACCGGCCATCCAATCCAAATACCAGCGCCTCGAGCGTCGTCTTCTCTGCAATCCGCCTCTCACCTTATAAATAACAGGTCAACCGGAGTCGTCGTCCCATAGAGCAACAAATCGCTTGCAGACATTCCTTCACCTTGTTGGCGTGGTTGAAAGCATTGCAGAAAGAAGGGCAGAGAGGTTTGATAGATTGTCAGGTCTAACGCAGAACTAGATATCAAGCGATCCGCATGAATCCTCAAGGGGAGGGTACTGGCAAAGAAACCCAGATTGAAGATGATTGAGCCCAGTCCAAACACGACTACTGCTCCATACATGATGGCAGACGCCAATATCTTCTCCATTTGACTCCACGCAGACCGTTCGAGGATTTCTATGATCAGGTTAAACCGATCATCCAAAGGATCTCGAATCCACCAATAGAATCATGTACGTAGTGATTCTCAAAAAGTACTGACGAAGAGAGCAAAGCTGAACATAAAGCAAAGTCCCGACTAGCCAGGTGATCAACGTTGCAGAGTAAGGAGATGAGCTGTATAATCCCAATCAATTAGTTATCGTCGCATTCGCCAAGATGGGAATTGTCATCAAGTTGAGGAGGCGTCCGCAGAGGAACAGAAAGATGACTAGTTCGACGAAGAGAAAGACGCCCACTTCGCCAATTGACAGTTGTTGCGGTATGCCATTCACAATGGCCTGACTAAGAGATCGCGCTTGTGATTGCTGATCCAGGCCCAAGGAGAGATACAACAGACTCGTCAAGACCAGCTGAAAGTAGCCAAGCAAGACTGCGAGCGCGCGACCAATGGGTTTGGAACCATAAGCTATACTGTTCAGGCGGTCTTGAACTCGCTCAATAAGCTTGTGCCACACCGTGGCAAACGAGACCAGGCTTGAGAGCAGTGACCTTCCGTTGATTCGTCACATTCTAGGTAACTCTGACCAGCTCCGTAGAGGGGCCATTGATTGATCCATTCAGATGCCCTGAAGACAACGTTGCTGGCAAGCCCGCCAAGGACCAAAGCTTCTGTAATTTGCAGGTGGTTGGTATTCTTTCGGGAAATGCAGCTTCACATCGTCGATTAAGCAGTCTAACATTTGAGGGACATATCGTTGCAGAATCAATCACCCTTTGAAGGTTGGCGCCAATATTCCATGAGCTTTTGACTGAGGGGGAAGGAAAAATAATCAATGGCAAGGAAAACTGTCCGCCACGAATGTTTCAGGGAAAGAGTGAATCTCCCGGAGGAACAGTGGGGACGATCAATACCAGGCTTGAGAAATGAGGACGCACGAGATGGTGGGGTTCCGCTTGGAGGAAAGTCATGCCCATTGGTAGGCTCCGGGTCATGCAGGCGAGGGGGGGGGGTCATGATGATGTAGATGAAAGCGTTGGGATGACAGCCGTCTCGGACAAATCTCATTGCGTTGCTATACTGTTGGCTATCTATAAGACCGTCATTGATTTGGGCCAGATCCTGATTGCAAAATAGATGGCCCTGCAATTAGGTTGACTCCTCGGAGGAAACCTTCTTGGGGTGAGGAAAACCAGTTAGCGGCGGCGGTCCCGATGGCCCTGAGATTGTCAACGGCAGTTTGTGTGGAGTGGTTGAGCTGGTCGGCAGGCAGGGCGGAGGAGCAGACGAGCAGGAGCTTGGTGTTGAGGGCATCCATGACAGGGAACAGCTTGGTGGCCTTGGTGGCGCCGTTGGCGCTGTTGGCGGCGGCTTGAGGGACTTAATTAATGAGGTCTTGTAGGGGCTGGATGCAGGTGAGGCAGAGGCCGACGGCCCGACAGACCTCGCCAATCTTCTGGGTAGCCTCGATCAGCCCACACATCCTTGTGGTCGCGGGGAAGGGGGAGTAGCTCCAGGATTGGTGACTTGGGAAAGAGCCCCGTAGCTGCAAAATACTGCCGTCGATGGCCCTGAGATGGTCGACAGCGGTTTGTGTGGAGGGGTCGAGCTGGTCTGCGGGGAGGGCGGAGGAGGCAGGGCGGGGAGCAGGTTGGGCGGAGGAGCAGGCAAGCAGGAGCTTAGTGTTGAGGGCGTCCATGTGGATCTGATCCAAAGCAGGATGCAGTTCTGGGGGCCGGGCTTTTTGAGGTAGTGTGGCTTCCCGTCCAGCAGAAGGCTTAGCCATTAACAGGGGGCGCTTTCCACAGGGGGCGCTTTCCTGGATAGGTATGTGTGTTGACTTGGCAGCAGGAGATGATGGTACGTGCTGGGCTCTCCAGGGCCCAAAAGAGGATCGTTCCCGGGAGATTTCAACTAGGATGTTATGGATCACCCCGCCACTGCGACTGAGGGAGCTTATCTTGGGAAGCTCGATTCACCGCAGACCAGTCATTTTCGCTTTTCCACCTAACTTCTCAAACGTTTCCCCCAAGGACATCCTCCGCAATCCACTTCAGATGGCGGAAAATGAAGACGTGTTGGATGGAAGCAGCTCAGGCCATCCTAAGGCCGAGACTTCAGATCCTGATCCCGTCGACACCTGCGTCAGTCATATAGGAGCGAGCTGCGCCCAGGCAACGAGCCTGGATTGGACGACAGTGTTGGGTTCGAACTGCCCAGGCCGAACAGCTTCCGCTTGTCCAGATTACCGTCTTGAGAACTGCTCGATAAGCTCATCGGCCCCCATAGCTCAGCCACTTGTCGCCCCAACAATCCCATTTTTGAAAGCCCAGAATCCGTCAGCTTAAGATGCCCGCGATGATCGATGAGCAGCTTGTCAGGTTTCAAATCACTGTGGCACATACATAGATACACAATCATATACAGCAGCAATCGACTTTCAGATCGTGACGGTGCACGGTGGATCACTACACTTACCAATGAAAAAACGCCAGTAGGATGAGGATACTCCAAGCCCATGATGACCTCGGCGACGTAGTTACGAGTCTACTCCTCAGGGAGGTTACCAAGGGCTTTGACGAGGGCAGCGCAGTCGCCTCCGTTGAGGCATTCCACGACGAGGTAGAGATGGTGTCTGGAGGAGAAGGTGTAGAAGAGCTTGACAGTCCTTGAGAAAGATGTGACTGTAAGTGGGAATAGAGTTTGACTGCGCCCATCGAGCTCCGGTCTGAATGAAGGGAGCTCCACCGGTATTAATGATTAAATCAGGGGCACCCAAGTTGGAGAAGTCATGAGATCCCGTGCCTCGTCATCAAGCTCTTCCGCGGTGTCAAGCTATTGAGGCCTAGATTAATTAAGGCAGAACAAAATCTTGTTAGAAGAACCTAAGACTTTTAAGCAAAGATATTACATAGTACTAACTTCGTGTAAGTGTCACTGGTTGTCAGCTTGATTTGACAGGGTATTATGCAATGAATCGTATTAACTGAATTCTCGAAATCTGCAAGGGCAAGGAGGGTGAGTTTGTGAGGTAAATACGGATATAGATATTGAATGCATAAGCACTGACCTCAGGGGATTTTCATGATGGCCATCTAAGAGTGATGCTCCAACATTGACGAGACTTGGGATGATGGGGAGAGCAAACAGAGTTGATTTAAGTGGACAGCCGAGAGGAGTTGAGCATCGAAGCTGAAGTCTTCAATCACGGAGCCGAACTCATCCTCCTTTGAAGACAGGGTGGCTCAAGAAATCTTGCATTCCTTGGATGGCCCTGCCCTCTCCAGCGGATACCAGGCTTGTCGGATGAGTAGTGAAGCAATTGGGGGTTGTTTTCCAGTTTAGCGTTGAGGTCCGCGACATTGGTCTCCCAATCGAGAACAGCCCGAGCCGCCAAGAGGCCTGGGTTTTGTGGGAGGAGAGCTGGTGATTAGCCAAGGACCAGGGCAACAAGAGAAGAGACAAGATGCTCACGTCTTCCGTCCGCAAGATCTTTGTGTGGGCCGATATGGTGGACTTGACGGGTGTGTTGCTGATTGCAAGGCGGCGGTGCTTGGCATGTGGTGCACTGGGGCCGGCCAAAGCACCCCGGGTAATTCGGTTAGGGCTGCGACACGGTCCGCAGCTAGCTCCATATTGGTGACAGCTTGCATGACGGTCCTAATCTGATTTGGATGGCGTTCTGGCAGAAATCCACCAGTACAGGTACCGGTTCTATACGCCCCGTGAATTGGTGACTATCGGACAGACGGATACCGGGGGTGTTGAGATAAGCAGCTGAGGGTCTCATGGAAGGGAGGTTGTGGCCGGCCTGGATTTGAGATCAGAAAGCGAGGAGACGGCGTAAATTTCCGGATTGTCAGCTAGATTTTTGGATTGATCAGGGCCAGCCGGACTACTAGAGTGTGCTACACTCTCAGCAGATGAGGGGTAGTGTAGGGCCGGGTTAGCCAGGCAAGTCGAATTAGCATTGGTTCTAGCCATGGCGCTTTTCCTGTGGTTTGAGTTGAGGGCAAAGCTTGAGAGGGCGGCGCGGATGGTGAAGTTCTTCCTGATCTCCCCCTCCCGCAGAGTGGGTGGGTACTGAGGGGGATACTGGAGCTGCAGGGGAGCCGGGGATGGAAGACTGGACAGAGTGGGGGCTGAGGTCGGGTTGAGAGCGGGTTGGATTCGGACAGACCCCGGCACAAGAGGCTTTGTCGCGAGCCCCCGCTGAGGTCTTTGCTGATCAGTAGCGACGGGTTTCCTTGCGGGAGGGAGGGCAACGGCGGAGTCAACCTAGTAGCCGGTGTCGGGTGGCCAATGGTCTGAATATTCAGACCATTGTGTGGCACAGATGCCGCCCGCTTACTGTCCACCATCGGCATGTCTGATCCCGCATCCGAGACCGGCAACATGACTGAGAGGAGATCAAGGATCGGAAACAGTGGAGAGCTTAAAGATAAAGAAATTGTGCTAACCGTGGCTGTCCTTTTGTACCAGAAGCGATTGGTTGAGCAGCTGAAAACTGGCAGGCGTGGAGGTCTGGCTGGGATCGGTATCAGACTTGAGGCCTAAGGAGGACAAGCTCTTGGATTTTGTGAGGATCTTGGTGAACAACTTGACGTCTTCTATCCTGCAAATTCATCATGCCCATCCAGTGTTGGGAGATTGAAACAAGAGCAAGATTTAGATGAGCAATTCTTGATTCCAGAGTGAAGTGTGAAGAAAAGCTGACTTGGCGGTTGCCTTCACCGCTAGATTGTATGAGACCTTGAGGTACTTGCCCCTTGTGGCATTGGTCCGGATGGGTGATCTTGAGGATGGTTGGTAGCGGCAAAGAAAGCAGTCAGAAAATCCTACCCCAATTTTGAGCAAACATGGCGAGAGATTGATGATAATCTTGGGAACAATTACCGGAGGAGGATGACCATGTCTATCCCAGAAGGGCCCGAAGCCGCCTCAAGCCTTTTTTGAAGGATGTGGTGAAGCGGATTCTGGAGTCTCTGGTGATTGAGAGGGTGCTCCGGACATAAATTGGTGGTTACCTTGCAAAGCAATGTGAGTGGGAGTAGCAAAAACCCGGCCGTTGGCAGCTAGAAGAAAAATAAAAATCAACCTGACTTCCTGTGTGTTCCAAGCTCGTCATGGATGAAAAAAAAAGGCACTCACCATGGTTATTGCAGGAAATGGGATTGCATCGGGTGCTTGGACCGAGTTTGCATCGACGATGGACAAGATTAAATCAACAAAGGCCGAGGTTGCATCGACCAGGAGTGGGTTTGCATCGAGCAAAGCCGGTTTTGTGTCGACCAAAGCCAAACGTGCATCGAGCCATACCGATGCAGTCTCGCGACTGCCGATCCAAAATCGGCGCAGCGCGATTTCGAGTCGACCATTCCATCGGTGACGGTCGATGCAATGTTGGGTTGGGCTGATGTTGAGTCGGGGGGCCTTTGCATCGGGTTTAACCTCGTCGAGACAACATCGGACCAGGGTTGCATCGGTGGGGTAGCCGGCAATGCAACATCGCCAAGCGGCTATGTCACATCGGCCCTGTTGATGTCATATCTGCCGTGTCCGATGTAACATCGCAAAACAGTTACATCGGACAGTTGTACCGATGTAACATTGGTCCACACTGTCCGACGTAACGGCGGATGTGGCCAACCGATACAATCACTTTGGCAGTGCCTCACCATCACTTACCGTGCCTAGCCCGTCAAGCAGTTCCCGCACACCTGCATCTCTGCTGTTGTATTAAAACTGCCCAGGTTATCAATTTACGCGCCCTCGCGGTAGCCTCTTAGGCATAAGCTCACACCCCTGTGGCACCCCGCCTTAACGTGAGAATCAAACAACAGCTTTGCTCCTTCCCAACCTCCCATTTTTCCAAGGGTGAATATTCAACCCGTTTGCCCTATTCCACCAGCCTTCACTCTCCTATCATGTCCTTTATTCCTTGCGGCTTCCTGGTCATTTGCTTGTGATAATGCTCCCACTTTCCTTCCCGTTAATCCTCATCCTTGAACATGGCATATATCTACAATTCCCAGATGGCAAGACCTCTTTCATTTTCAACAGCATCCAATATATTTAGTCTCATGTGTACCCGTTTGTCCAGTTGACAGGACGACAACCAAGCGTGTGCTTCCTCAAGTGACAAATTTCAGCAAACCCTTGTATTCAAACGGCATGCCCACCCAAAGGTTGCCTTCTTGCCTTGTGACGCCGTATCTTTCTCCAAAAATGCCCCTCACCTGGGTACACTTCCTTCTATCTATCTGAAGGGGAGGTTAGATCACGTGTCTCAATGGCAGGCTAGCGGTCAACTTACAAATCTAAAATGGTCCACCACGACGCTTCACACGTTGCCGCCTTGGCTCCTTTTTAGATTTGTGACTTGGGTAATGGTTCCCCTTCCCTTCAGCGCCAGGCACGGGTGAATCCTTGTGGTGTTTGCACACAAAGCGACGGGGACGGTGCAATTGAACCTCAAGAGTGGCTTTGGCACACCCCTGCACATGAACAAATGCCCAGCAGCCAAGTATGTACTGCCATCCAACAACGCCAACCTGGAGTCCTCCACCGAGTACGCTGATGCTTTGAGCCAGGAAATTCTGCCGGGGGCTTGACTTGCAGACATAATTGACACTTCTTTTACCGCGCGCACGGGCATAAGCCTTCCCCCTTGAACATTGGTTCATTCTACAAGTCACCGCCTCAGACATGTCCTTCAACCAGCAAAAAGGTCACTTACTGCTTTCTCCTTCTGGAAAACGCCCTCAAATGTTATGTAATTGTCACCAGGTGAGAGCTCTGAATTCATCAATCAATGAGGTTGACTTTTGAAGATGTTGGAATTGATAATTATGTTGGGGGTATCAATTTACCCTCCATCAATCCCCCCCTTAAGTACAACATCTACAAAGTGCAGCTGCCAGTTGCCTTACCTCTCAGCCCAGCCTCCAGTTTCACCAGCGCCTGGTCTGGTTGCTGAAGATAACATCTGACCGATGCAATCACTCAGACATTCAGCCGTCACCTTATTCATTTGAATGAGCTGAACGTGTGTCCTACCTGGACCAGATAAACCATCACCCATACATTGACCATGAGCCACTCAGGCCCGCCTTGCACAGGCGGCCTGCCCAGGATATTCCATCCTTTGCGCCAATAGCTTGGGTTGCGGTACTCATCTGCCTTCAGCTTAACCCTAACACCTAATATTTGCCTGATAATTCATGCTAACGGCTCAACTTTTGCTGAAGGTTAATCGGCCTCCGTGGAGAGTCCCTTAGAAAGCTCTCTCCTGATGACATCAGGCTCTCCTGATGACATCAGGGCATAGCTGGCCCTCCGCTCCACATTGAATGTGAAGTCTTTGCAAACCCTTAATCTTGCCTTGTACCTGCTCGAAGAAAATTTCCTGATCTTTGTTACGTTACCTTGGCTTTCCCTTATGACAGTGCATTTCAGCCTTGTTGACAACTTCACTCGTGTGGTTTCTCCAAGCCATCTATTTTAACTTCTGCCTTATCGTCACCTGCATTTCATTCTTCCATCCGTGCACACAATTGGCGACATTTGGGCTTAACACACCATTCACCAATTCCCTCACAGGCCTCCCGCTTTATGCCGCATCAATTAGCATCGAGCCATTTTGACTCAACCTTAAGGATGGTCTCCCAACTCCCACTACTTTCAACTGACGCCTTGCAGTCCGTAGCCCTTATTGTGGAATAATATACAAATCCCAATCAATATGAAGCTCAAGATCTTGGCAAACAAGTCACACACTCTTCAACATTCATCCTAGGGCACGCCAATGTTGTCACTAAAGCTTCACAGGAAGTCAATTGTTGGCTTAAGGAGAATAACGTTTTAGTTAACCTACCAGGAAAAATGTCACGACTTGCACTTGTACACTACTTATGAACTACACTTTTGATTGTATGATGATGGGTCGCCTTTAACTCATCAATTCAGATCTAGTCACATATAGCTCCCACCCCAGCAGCTTAAAAATACACTTAGACAACAACTATTCCACTTGCAAGTCACGCTTGCCCGCACGTTCATCCGTCGAGCTGGGCTCCAATGAATGATTGTCTTGGCCAGGTCTTCTGAGTCCAAGTATCCCCTCATCGTGACTTTCAACTCTGGCATGAAACTCTTCCACCAGCGCAAAAAGGCGCATGCAAAACACACGCTGTACTAAGAGCAAAGAGCCCCCGTCCCCCTCCCGTAGACCCAAGCGCTGCATGACGTTGTCCCACATGACTGGCTGGGAGTTTTGGTTATTTTGCCAATGCAACACAGGGACGGTGTAAAGCTCAAAAGTGTCAGTGAAGACCTTTTGCTGAGTGCGGAACGGGATGATGTGAGAATGACTCTGCCATTCCTATACTAGACACTAAAACAAGACCCCCCAATCTATGATTGGCAGGTTTTAATTCAAGTGATAGTAAGTGTATCCAAGAAACTTCAGATGGTATAGCAAGTATAGGTGACTAAGGATGTGTTGAGTGTTAAGTGTATGTGATGATGATGATAAAGATGATAGCTTGGTGACTGATGATGGTGTTGTTGATGGTAGGTGATGATGATATTGGTGAATGTTGAGAGTGTATGTGGATGATGAAGGTGTGTTAAGCTAATGAGTTCTGGGAACTGACGCTACTACCAAGGATGGATGATGATGATAATGGTTTGTAGTGCGAAATGAGTTTTTGGGAGCTGGCGCTTCTACCAAGTGGGTCAAGATGAGTTGTTAAATGAGTAATGATGAAGTTGTTATTGCTGATGTTGATTGGCTAAAAACTCAATATTGAGTGACTTATAATGAGGAGTGACCAGTGTATTAGACTATAGGGGATAGTGAAAGGTATCTGTGGATGGTGTGTAATGTGATGTGATCCCAGAATCTGGTGAGGAGGGGGGGGGGGGGAAACAGCCAGAGGAGAGCCTCTTTTATATTGAAATCCTGACAAATGGGGGGTGGTCAACTTGTGGTTGGAACAATGGTCATGGAACACAGTGGAACAACAATTGATGACTAATCATGGCTGAAATGTGGTTGATGGAAACAAATGGAACATAAGAACAAGTGAAATGTGGGTGACTTGTGGTTCTGAACCTGATGGAACCTTCCATGAGTGTTGTGGGCCTAAGTTGGGTGGAACATCCTAGAAAAGGGGTTACCTGGCCTAGTGGTTGAGTTGTGGGTGGGGTTTTCGTGTGATTGCCTTGTGAAAGCGCCGTGTAACTGTGAATAACTGGAATAAACTTGGGTCTAGGAACTAATATTGGCCATAACTATTGATCCAGACATGTAACAAAGATTCTGTGAGTTATTCCCTAGGGTCATTTGGCCTGAAGAATGTGTTTCTGGAACAATCTATGGGGTTTTGAGGGTTTTGTATTTTGGTGACTTGTAGTAGGGATTAAGGTTTAGGTGACAGAGTATGTTGACTTGTTGATACTTCCTGATCCGGCTCAGTGGTGATAAATCCATGAGTTGTGTTCTAGACTGATTTTTGCCGTAGATTCTGATTCTTCAATAATATCTAAGGATATCTTAGTGGATCTAAGAGAAAAAAATGAGAAAGAGAAAAGAAATAGAGAAGAAATAGGAGAAAAATAGATAGAATAAAAAATTGAAAATTTGTGTCATGTTTGGAACACCACAACGGTCAAACAAGCATACAGCCTTATTTCCTCTTGAGCTCGCGCTGTTGTCATTGGGCCCAGCCTTTGGACTCCACGCCCCAAAGATAACGGGACACTTGAAGGTATCCACAGCCGCCCCAACAACTCTGCCGGTACGGTATTCACAAACGTTGAAATCGCTCTTGCACGCCTGAGCCGGGACCTTTCCCGCTGAGCCCACGTGGTGACAGACGCTTCAGAGCTCGCCGCCGTCACGTCAAATGCTGGGCGATCCCCTTGGTTTTTGTTCAATCGGGGCCAGCTACTGTGTGATGCTACGTGAACAGAGCTACACCTTATCAACTAACCAAAACATGCTTCACCGTTGCTAACTCAGAACACCCACTGTTTGCGGTATCTTCCACAATGACTTCAGGAACGACTTCTCCTCCCCCTTCATCCGTAGCAATTGTTGTGTCTGGTGTACGCTCAAGCTCCATACCTATCCCCGTGCCAATCAATGCTGCTTCCACACGCAGCGTGCATTAGGTACGCCATTGCCTTGCTCCGCACACAAAGAAATGCTCACCAGATGCTTCCTTTCCGTCTTGTTTGATATAGGTGAGTATAAACCTCCCAGGAGTCTACCTTGTTGCTGCAATATCGAAGCGGACAACAACCTACTTTATCCTGAGGCCAGGTCTATTGAAGTTGGGTAAGATATGTCAAGCGCATCACTCAGCTCCACACCTTTCAAAAAGCCACATCTGATTGAGTCCATTAAGATTAACCTTGTCCTGTGCACGACATTGGTCTCATGCTTGTCCTTCTTATTATGCTGACCATCTGGGTATATTACAGGCACACAGTAACACTCAAGCCCCTATGTCCATCAAGTTGACCCATCGACAACATGAGAGGACATCATCTTCCTCAATACTTCACATCACGCGCGCGCGGTCCGCCATCCTGGTAATAGCACAGTCCATGACTCATCATTTGTTTCAGTGGATTCAATGTTACCGCCAAGACCAACCGCGCAGCGCTAGTACGTAACGTCTCACCTTGTTTACTTCCCTCATCCTTAACCCAACCATGAGCGGTTCATGTTTGAAGCACATGCCATGCTTGACCCTGCTGTTCTGCCGGCTGAATCTTACATCATACCCAATTCAGTTAGGAACGCCTTACGTGGGCAGAAGTAATCCCTCACAAACTTCATCCTTCACGCATCAGCTCGATGGATGGCATGACTAACCGGTATGCGGACCCAACGCATGTTGCAAACAGTTGCTTACGTTGTAAAGTTCAAAAGTGTCAGTGGAGACCTTTTGCTGAGTGCGGAACGGGATGATGTGAGGATGACTCTGCCGTTCCTATACTAGACACTAAAACAAGACCCCCCAATCTATGATTGGCAGGCTTTAATTCAAGTGATAGTAAGTGTATCCAAGATACTTCAGTTGGTATAGCAAGTGTGGGTGATTAAGAATGTGTTGAGTGTGTATGAATAAATATGTGACGCTGATGATGATGTTGTTGATGGTAGGTGATGATGATATTGGTGAATGTTGAGAGTGTATGTGGATGATGAAGGTGTGTTAAGCTAATGAGTTCTGGGAGCTGACGCTTCTACCAAGGATGGATGATGATGATAATGGTTTGTAGTGCGAAATGAGTTTTTGGGAGCTGACGCTTCTACCAAGTGGGTCAAGATGAGTTGTTTAAATGAGTAATGATGAAGTTGTTATTGCTGATGTTGATTGACTAAAACCTCAATATTGAGTGACTTATAATGAGGAGTGACCAGTGTATTAGACTATAGGGAATAGTAAAAGGTATCTGTGGATGGTGTGTAATGTGATGTGATCCCAGAATCTGGTTAGGAGGGGGAAAACAGCTAGAGGAGAGCCTCTTTTATATCAAAATCCTGACAAATGGGGGGCGGTCAACTTGTGGTTGGAACAATGGTCATGGAACACAGTGGAACAACAAATGATGACTAATCATGGCTGAAATGTGGTTGATGGAAACAAATGGAACATAAGAACAAGTGAAATGTGTGTGACTTGTGGTTCTGAACCTGATGGAACTTTCCATGAGTGTTGTGGGCCTAAGTTGGGTGGAACATCCTAGAAAAGGGGTTACCTGGCCTAGTGGTTGAGTTGTGGGTGGGGTTTTTGTGTGATTGCCTTGTGAAAGCGCCGTGTAACTATGAATAACTGGAATAAACTCGGGTCTAGGAACTAATATTGGCCATAACTATTGATCCAGGCATGTAAGAGAGATTCCGTGAGTTGTTCCCTAGGATCAAATGGCCTGAAGAATGTGTTTCTGGAACAATCTATGGGGTTTTGAGGGTTTTGTATTTTGGTGGCTGTAGTAGGGATTTTAAGGTTTAGGTGACAGAGTATGTTGATTTGCTGATGCTTCCTGATCCGGTTGAGTGGTGACTATGCCGTAAGTTGTGTCCTAGAGTGAATTTTGCCGTAGATTCTGATTCTTCAATAATATTTGAGGATATCTTAGTGGATATAAGAGAAAAAAATGAGAAAGAGAAAAGAAATAGAGAAGAAATAGGAGAAAAATAGATAGAATAAAAAATTGAAAATTTGTGGCATGTTTGGAGCACCACAACGTTTATCCAAGCAAAAAAGTCTCTCCTTCACCCATCTGGTCCATATTGAATGTCAAAACGTCCAAGCCTTGTTGGTACTCCCAGTGTTTCATCTACCAACCACTCAGTATACCGCACGTTGCTACAATGGCGCACCTTGTACCGCCAGTAAATGCCTATTTTTGCCTATTTTTTGGCATCATGATCGCCCTTGCACTGGTGAGTTTGAGGAATTTCATTATCTTTGCCAGCGTTGAAGCTTACAGCCTCTGCTAGACACAGGAAATTTGGAGAGCCGACGGTGTCAATGTTCTCATTACTTCATGTGGTACTTACAGCAGTCGCCGTCCAGAAGACGAGCCATTACGGCAGCAGATCAATGTTATCAAACCCAACATAGGAATCAACTTGATACAGACTTGGGCCGTCTTTTACGCCCAAGGTCAGATTGAGCCTATGGGCAAAAGAGCAATACACACATTCATGATCAACCCAAACGGTTACTTTCTGGTTGATTTTGGGAGACCCGCATTCGAGCATGACCCTTTGACGGTAATTGCCCGCGGCACACTTGCTACCCTCATTAATGATTATGCCAGACTAATTATGGTGAACGTTGAACCTGACCTTCTGGAAGTAGTTGTCAGTGAAGATGTGAGTACTCTTGCTTGTTGGTGTATAATTATTGTGCTCACACGCTCTTTCCAGGTTGGAGGTCACCTTCAACTTATATGCTTCCTACCTCAGGCGCTTATGCGGGAGCAACGAGTTAGAACAATGAGGGCAGGTCATTGTCTAATTGTAAGGGGCCACTTGAAGTGCGTGCCCCCTCTGCCTGGTACTCTCACATTACACGTGAGCAATTTGCCATTGATCCTGCTCTACCGTGACTGACACTTAATTTCAGGTCACGGATCTGGTCTTCTCTTGATAATACACGGATCTAGAGAACGGGTATCACGTTGCCTGCCTTCCACCTGCATCAGGAAGCCAATCGGGCGGGTTCGGGCCGCCCGCGGGCCTGCCCGAAAGAGCTTGGAACCTAATTGATCCGGTCGGGCCAGGCAAAAACAACCCCAAGTGATGCCGAACCCAAATCCAAGACCAACTCATTGAGCCTGCGGGCTGCCTGCGGGTAGCCCTTCAGGTTTGGTGCTTGCCGGGCACGATCATACTGCCCGCGGACAGCCCGTTGGGCATTAAGAATTGCAGTCAAATTGTGACTTATGCAATGAGCATTGTCTCTTGAGAATTGGTCATAGCGCTGGTTACAGCCACAGATGCGGGACGGGTGGCAGGGGTGTTTGAGACTGAGTCGTCCACTAAGATACACCATGAAAAAACAATTGTCACTTGATATCAAGTGACATCCTGCCAACTCCAGCCAGCTATCCACAATCTATCCAGACCTTTTCTTTTCCTAAAACTATATAGAATGAATTCTGCTCAGTTTCAATGAGAACTGATCTATTTCATGGGGATCCCTGAACTTTGGTACAATGAGAGCTGAGCAATGCAACAGTAAATGCCAAGATCCTGGCCACCCTGAGCCCTGAACTACACCAAAGTTGGCTATGAGCTGAACTGCTGAGCAGGCTGAGCTTAACTGCAGTGAGAGCTGAGCTGATGCTCATTTTTTGCTGAATTTTTTCAAAATGAACATCAAGAAGACCAAAATTATATTAAGAGTAGGAATAGAGTAGCTTTGAAGCTGTAACCAAAGTTGATTAATGTCACTTGATATCAAGTGACAATTGTTTTTTCATGGTGATATTGGCATCACTTCCCGGGGCTGGGGCTGGTGTTGGTGCAGGTGGGCTGCTTTGAGGTTCCATCACATTTGCCAATTGGAAGTTGTTGATGCGGCGGCGGGGTACTAATTGAGGGCGGCGGGGTACTTGAGTTTGCTCCGGAGCTAAAATGCAAGACCTGGACTGTACCACCCAGTTGGACCACCCGGGGGGAAGAGCCCGACGGGCGCCCAACAGGCTACCCAAGACTGACCCGAACCCGCAAGCTGCCTAAACGGGTCGGTCCAACTTCTGGTTTTTCTCACAAAGCCATGACCAAAACCGGCCCAAACCCAATCGGGTTCGGGCTGCCCATTGGTAACCTGGCCCAATCGGCATCCTGACACCTGAAATGAAGTGCTGCCTTGCAATCCACACGTTATCCTAATGCTGCACAGTTTTCAAACGTTGTTAGGATCCCGCTCATACTTCTTCCCCAGTGCAGCCGTACCATAAAAGCTTTCATTGAAAGTCGGGCACCCCTGGATCATGGGCCTCAGCCCAACGAACAACAACAACAATATGACATCGGTCACCACCGCACTAATTTACCTTGGCAAAAGCCAACGGACAAGCGAATGATGCTAGTATAGAGAGGGACGTAGAGTAAATTCCTTTTTAAACTTCATTGTGTACCCTATGTCCCATTGCCTCTTGCGGCCGCCACTGCACGGCGCTGCTTGTTGTCAATTTGGGTGTCACTTTATAGAAATTTACATTACAATTAAATATAACCTTGAAAAATTGGAATGTGACACAGGAAGTCAAGACCTCCAGGGGCTTACATGCTAAAGATTGACTTATGAACAACGTTAACCACCCCTGGTTGGGTGGCAGTTTTTACAACCATCAAGTTTTTGCAGTCCATCACCCGTGAGTAAGCAACGTCAAGCTGGCCATGGGCAAACACGTTGGTCTCCAAGAGGACTCCAACACGGGCTAGTGTCTGGCCCTGACTTTTGTTGATTGACATGTCATAAGCTGGGATGAGTGGTGTCAGCCTCTGTGATGCCAAGGGCTAGTACCTTTTAGCTACACAAGGTGATAAGAGTGCAAAGGATGGGTAGAGTGGGGTATTTTCACGTAGAAAAGTAGTAAAGAAAGAAATAAAAAGAATATAATTCTTTTTTATAGAGGGGCCTGCTGGCGCAGGGGTGTTTGTAGGTGCCCTCTAAATCAGAGATCTGCTAAGCAGGGTGGTATCTGATTAAGCAAACAATGGGTTTCTGCGTAACAGAAGGTGGTACCAAAGTGCTTTTCCAATTAAGGAACCAGGATGGGGACAGAAGGATAAAAGAAGTACTCACTATTGCTTCTTTTAAGCCAAAAAGCCACGTAGGGGGGTGAAGTAGAGCTGCTGGGTAGATTGGATGGTTTCTGCGCAGGAGCTGGTCACGTAGGATGGTTGATTTAATAAGAACACCAAGGATAAAACAGGCAAACAGGGCAGAGTAACTGAAATAAGGACAGGACACGGCGTAACTGATTGACTGTAATAATAATTGATGATGATGAACAACATTTGGCGTGGAAAGAGGGCTCTATATATACTATTTTCACTCATAGTAGAGGACCTTTCTTGCCTGTGTGCGTGTAGTTGCTATATTTCAGCGCAATGTGGCCAATTTGGGAGATTGGCACTAACAAGGCTCATCCCAATGGCACTGCTGATCATTATTTCAGCGTCACAAGTGTTTATAATGACCTTAATAACCTATTTGGTCATTGTAACTAAGGTACATAGCAACACTGACGTGTATTTGTATCTGAAATGGGCCACAAATGACGCAAATGGGCCACAAATGGCTATGGCCAATCATCAAAGGCCACGCTAGCTATGTTACTCTTATGTATTCAAGGTTTTTATTAATGAAACCTTGTAAATAAACCACGTAGAATCTACTAGTACCCTAGTTACACCTGTACACGTGTGGTAACTAGGGGATTAGCTATTTCCACGCATTTGGCCAATTTCCAATTAGATTATATAATCCACGCGCGGGGTTGGAGGATTAAACCCCAATTGGGCCTAACTCCCAAACTATACACAACACCTCAATTATAAGTCCATAATTGGTCATTTCACATATAGTATGCATATATAACAAGTACATACGTGTGTAATGTCCGTGTGACATATGTTTGTGGCCAATTCTTACGGGTAATTGGTTCAAGGTGAAGGAGTAGGAATTTAGGGGTACTTCCAGTGAGGGACCCTACATTAATTTGCATGAGGATTCAGAATATGACATAATATTCTAAGTTAACCTCAAGGTTTAGAAGTTATTTAGTATTTTTGTAAAAAGTAGTTATTATTTTAATTTATTACTTATTTTTATGGTGCCAGGACTTTGCTAAGCTTATTGGATAAAAATAAGTAAACTGAGTTTTTTGTACATTATTAGTCATATAAATGGGTCTTAATATTGTGGAAATAATGTCTCTTTTTATGTTACTTTTGTCAGGTTGGCTCTGACATAGTAGCAAGCTGACAAGTGGGAACTGATAGCAAAAAAAGCTGAGAGCCGATGTCATTGACCCTTTGTGATGAAGCTTAATCTTTGGCACCATCAACACCACAACCGCTGCGCTACGCTACAAAAAGCGGCAAATTAGCGTAGCACAGCGGCCGTCCGCTTTTCCTGGCCGCAATTAGCAATAGCGGCAGCAATCAATTGCTATTTGCAGCACCAGCATAGCAGAAACCCCGCTACACGTTTTTTGACCTCCGTGTAGCAGAGCAATTTCCTTGCACTTTAGCTTCAAAATAGCGCAGCGAGAGCAGGAATGTGGCTCGCTGCATTTTTTGCCACTATTAGCGGCTTATTCCGCTTTTTCAGCGGAATTTCCCGCTGTTTCAGCAGAATTTGCCGCTATTTCAGCGAGGATTTTCGCTTTTTCAGCAGGAAATTCCGCTTTTTCAGAGGGAAAACTCCAATTCAGTTCAGCACTCAGCGTAGTGCAGTTCTGCTTTTTTAGCGGTCAGCGTAGCGGGAGACCCGCTACGGGCCGCTGAAAAAAGCTCACTAAAATCTTTATTTTTTCTTTCTTGTAACAAAAAGCGAAAAACGCAGCGGTGCCCCCGCTTCAAAAAGTGTCAGTAAAGTGGGCCTAAATCCGCTGCGCTTTTGCTATGCTGCCGCTATGTGCAGTGTAGCTTTTGCGCTGTTGGCACTGTCAGCCTTAGAGACAACAATGTTGCCCAAAAGGCTTCAACAATGTTCTCTTCTTATTCCTCTCTTCAATACAAGTATTTCCATACTATAATATCCATACTTTGTTGTGTATAAGTGTGAAATAATATAAGAGTGAATTAATTAACCAGGAAGTTCACATAACATCTAATCATTTTCTAAGTTCAACCTCATATTGCATATTCACTTTGATAAACATGGTTCATCACTTTCAAAGTTGGGCAGATGAAAATTTTCATCATCACTCACCAACCAGAACTTTGAAGAAACAGACCCATTGGACAACACTCCTCACTCATCAGAACTCCAGGTCCCATCATTTCCCCTCGTCGTTGTGTCGTGGTCATTTGGTGTCACCTGTCTGACTAGTAAGCAGCTTTGCCAATCCCTCTTTTCTTCAAAGTTCATCTTGGAGCTTTGATCATCACCCATTTCCTTCTTTCCTTCCTTTCCTTCTTCTTCTAGAGGCACATCAATCCAATCATCATTAAAGAATCATTCTCATTATCATCCTAGTCCAGTGGAGCTACTCATCCACTCAGGTTTCCTTATAAGTAACCTTGGCCTTAAGCCTAAAAAATAAGGCAGTCTTAGACTGCACCTTCTCCTGCTTTTCAGGTTGAAGAGGCTGTGGCACTGCCCGGCTCTACTCTACTCCCTACTAAAGGTTGAGCCCTCATACTTATCCTAAAAGGATACATATATTAGTTTTCTTTCTATTCTTCCTCCTCTTCCTTGTCCCCTTATTTCTCTTGAAATAAACTTTGTTGACCCCCATCCTTGTGTCCTGCTTTCACGTAAGAGACCCAGGCTCACAGGAACCATGACTTCATCTCCTTTGAAGTGAACGGAAAGCAAGCGTCCTAGCAGGTGACCTTTTCCAATTTCAACTATCACCATTCTTGAACCGTTGCATACTCCCTTGTTTGGGTAAAGGTTTTGCATGATCACTACCGGCATGCCAAATTTTAATGTAATGAGGTGCTCTGGCAACAAAGAAATTTAAATCTTGTTTAGACACTCTTCCAGGAGACTGTCAAACCCATCCGGATCAGGCATGTCAATTGATTTTGACACAACTGCTACGCCGGGGAGTTTTGCTGTCACTAAAGCATTCAGCATCCGCATGTCCTTGTTGAGAGGTGCCAAAATTGCCCTCTCGAAGAGGTAATTGTCCTGTTTGCTCAACAATTTCCGCGCTGATTCCGCCAAGTCCCCATAAACAAACTTGATGAGCAGCACTTCACTCTCTGCGGGGGATTGGGTCGAGGTCAAGTTGATACCACGCAGCCTAGTCAAACCGTAGTCCTCTGTTTGCTTTCAGCCTTCTCCTAGAGCAAGTAGTGACGTCACAAATTTGGAATTCCTTGCACCGTTTTCACCAACAATTGATGCTGCAAGTCTCATATTTGTGGAAAGAGCAAACTGCTTTATCACTACCAGAAAATCTGCTTCAACTGCCACCAGTTGACATGCAGGCTAATCCCATCTTACTACTCTCTTACTTCCAAGTTAATTCAAAAAAACTTTTCTTGCCTAGTCACTGTGCACAATGCACAGTGACTGTGCATTGAAGTTGTTTTGAAGTGTTATTTGAGTAAGATTCAAGTAACAGCAGAAGTAAAATCAAAGTAACTGCATGTCAACTGGTGGCAGTTGGAGCATATTTTCTTGTAGTGTATGTTGCTCCACAGAGCAAGCGACTTGATTGTTGCGTCTTGAGACGCCGGATATTCATTGAACTTGACGACGGGTAACATTTGATAGAAGTCTCCTGCTAAAACAATCACCTTACCTCCAAATGGAGTGGAGCTGTGGCACAAATTGCGTAGGGTCGCATCAACAGCTGATATGGCGTTCATGTGTACCGTAACTACCTCATCCCATATGAGGAACCGGGTTTATCTCATTGTTGAGGCTAATTGAGTTGTTGGTTCAATTGAACAGAAAGCTCCACCGTCGCAAGGAATTGGTATTTTAAACGTCAAATGAGCCGTCTTTCCGCCCTTCAGCAACAGTGACTCCACTTCTGACGATGCAACAACAAGGTGGGGAATCAAGTTCAAGGATGAAAAGTCAATCAGAGAATTTAGTAAGAATGTCTTTCCACTCCCGCCGGGACCATCAATGTAGACAGTCTTCCCCTTGTTCCCAATGAGTGCATGGCTGACGTCATTGAAGATAGCCTCCTGCTCAATGTCAAAGCTTTTAACGGACCTATTCAGACGTCGTGTAATTGTCTCGTGGTCTTCAGGTGTTGTGTGTATTACACTCATCTCTGCTATCATTTCCTCTTCTGCCGCTGTCAAGGTGAACCCGCAGCAAGATAGGCTACTATTCAGGTCAGCAAGCATTTCACCCAGCCTGAAGAATGAGAGAACTTGTCGCTCATCAAGCGTAAACATACAACTGAAGTGATCCGTCATGTCAACTTGTGGAAAGTTGTCCGTGAAAGCTTCATAATGTGCCTCAAATAGTGCCTTTGGGTCAGAAGGAGGTGTGCAAACGCACATCATTGCAAACAATTGGCAAAAGTGAAAGCCAGCCCTGCTGATTGAGGCTTCTCTGAGTGTTTGATTGTAGAGGAAGTCGTTCACTAAGAGACCCAAGTTGTTGGATGCGTCTTGACAGGTTTTGTGGAGTGTGTTGCCAACGAGCTTCAGTTTGTCGAATGATTGCATGTTCTGGCAGTGAAGAAGAAGCACACTTAAATAAAAGTGCTTGCCAGCAAGGTACGATACAGAAAAAATTCTCCCAACAGCGTCGTCCTTTGACTTCTGCAGGAGCCACTCCTTTTTACCTTTATTCCACCAGAAGTATGTCGGCACCTCCTTGTACGCTAATTGCCTTGCTGGTTTTCCGTCCGCTCTGACAGCATTTTTGGCGTTGAGCTTGAAAAATCCAGTAAGGCTTGACTTTTCAGCTTGGCCCAAATCAAGTTGGCCAACAGCACTCTCATCTGAGTTGAAGTACACTGTTTTCTTGTCTGCGTTGTGTAACACCAGGCATGTCACTGCTGGTAGCCATCTGGAAAGGGGAAACTTCAGAAGTTGCCATGCCACTGAAGAAACACGACAGAATTAGCTGCAGCTCCAAAAAGTAAAGTGGGAGAAATATTTACCTTCTGGTGAGCTAACGTAGCGCGCATCAACATATGCCTTTGTTTTGTCGCAACCCTCAATTTTCATATACAACCTATCATGTCCTTTGGTGATATATTTGTACAAACACTTTATGGCAGTCAAATTTACCGGTACTTCAAAATTTACACTGCCGGCATTAACCGGTCGAACACGGCTGCTCGAGCGGTGCTCGAACAGCCGTGTTCAACCGGTGGTCGGACGGAGACTGTCCGACCAAAGCAAGAGCCAACTGGTCGGACAGATTTGTCCGACCGGTCCCGGCTGGTCCTGTGCAACCGGTCCCAGGAACTGATCGGACAGGCCTGTCCGACCCGCCGGCAGGTGCTTTGGTCGGACAGTGCCTGTCCGACCACCGGTCGAACACGGCTGTTCGAGCACCGCTCGAACTGCCGTGTTCAACCGGTTAATGCCGGCAGTGTTATGTGGCATTTGAAAAGAAGTGTAAGGAACTTATTATACGGGACAACATGCTGGTTTGTGAACTTTGATTTAAATTTGTTGATCTGGCGTCTGTCCTCACGTCTCCTGTATGCTGGATATGCGCCATCAACAACAACAGCACGTTGGGTGTAAGGCTTTGGAAAGCCTGATTTGCAAGTCGTGCCGTTCCAACATGTCTGTTTCTTGCAAGGCCCGTGTAGGTGAAATTGAGAAATGAGCTCAAATAACCTGGGCTCCTTCTCCTTGTCTGAGAGCTCAGCGTTCACAAGAAGGTCGATTTTTTCTGGTGTTGAGGGCGGGTCTTTCTTGTCAAGGGTAACCATCATGTGTATATGCGGGAAGCCGCGTTTTTGAAACTTAATGGTGTATACGTAAGCAATCATGGTCCCAAGACATCTCATCTTTGTGAGTTGGAAGATGAGGTGTTGAACTTTCATTGCAAAAACCCACGCCGTTATTGTTGGGTGATCATAAGCAGCGTTGCCTGGAGGAATTTCTGCCAAGATTTCAGGCCAGTTGGGGTTGGCAGTCATTGTGATGAAAAGTGAGGGTGGTCCAAATTTCTTGCATATCACCATTGAGTCCTGATAGAGCTGACTCATTGCTCAAGGCCCACCAATGAACATTGAAAGCAGGATCCCACAACAGCCAGCTGTGGGTGTTTCATTTTCAATTGATTCAACAAGCTTGATGTACTGCTGAGCTTTCATCTTTGTTTGGTTCATCCTAATGAACTGCAAGCGCGCACGCTCAACTACCACCCACGTGTCAACAATAAATTCCCGCAGAAGGGACCGCCAGGCCAAAATGGGACTGAAGCACTCCCGCCTGAACAATAAGTACGTGTCCCACTCTAACAAACAAACTTGACGGCCATGGGCTTTCATCAAAAGCCGTTTTTAGATGAGGTTCCATCAGTATAACTTTGGGCCAAATCTGTAGTCTCAAGTGAAAGTGCAAGCTCTTACTTACCCCAATCTGTCCAGGCCTCATAGAGATTGTCCCACTGCTGGGACCCATAGGGAAAAAAAATTGGGTATCAGAGGGGGAAGTAACTGGAGTGGCTGTCCATTATCAGCTCCAAATTGCCCTTTAAGCTTTTTGTCCAATGGAGCTCTATTTGCCTGTTGGCTAACGGTTCACCCTTTCCTTGAAAGACCACTGCCACCTTGTCAAGAGTCAGCTTGTTGTATCTTTTTGGATTGGACCCTGGTTTCAAAACACCTTGAAGAGCAAGTGTGTGAGCTCCTGCTTCTTCTAACACCTGTTGTGCCAGTTTTTAAACCCGCGCATAAGGGTTATATTTATACATAAGGCGCATCAACCTCTTCTCGACGCTTATCAACATTTTTGATGTGTAGCTGGCATTCCCACCGGAGCCTTGCGCCTTCCAAATTCTATGCTTTGCCTCCTCCGTCCCACCGGCTCCCACAACATAAATTTGCGAAAACCCCGCTCTTTTGTGCTCTCCGGTTTGATGCTTGACACTAAGTGGGTGAGCGCGCCGGAAATCCGGAATACATTGACTCCTTTGGGCCCTTTTACAGAACGATCAACATTTGCCCCAAGCGACGTGAAGCTTATCGAGTTTTTGTACATTTGGGTCAACAGCTGAAAATTTTTGCTCTCTTTAGAAAAAGATTAGGAAGGAAGCTATCATTACAGCAGGATTTAAAGTTGAGCCTCACCTTCAGATGATCCCGTGAGCAACTTCCTAAGGTACTTTAATGGGTACGGGCATGCGGAGTTGTGAAACGCCGGAAGAGTAACCTTATTCTTTTGGAAGCATTGAGTAAAAGATTTATTTGGCTTTAGCTTCTTGTCCTTGGTTGCATTGTTGAGCCAGTGGTACGCGTCACACAATACACATTTTACATCGCGGGCCTTCAGGTTGTGGGGAAAGGTCCAGTTGACTCCAGCAGTTATCTTTGCTTCAGCGTTCTCCGCCTCACAGGCGACGACTTTGCAGCGCTCATTTGGCATATTGGTCCCACAAGGTGACCACTCTCTGAGATGAAAAACAATGGCCTATCAGCCGTTTTGAGTTAAAGGGGGTGGCAAACCACTTGCCCCAAAAAAATTTTAGAGGAAAACTCAACAACAGGTTCAGCTTTGCCCAAAGGGAGAGAGATGAAATTGTCAAATGGTGCTGTTGATGGTGAAAGTAAGATTTCAGGGCGTATGGATATGATCAAGTTGCTTCAATGGGACGCTTCTTGAACTTGTGAGGATAATTCACCAATCCTCCAAGCACGGTAGCTTCTGCAGCGACACCAATCCTCCAAGCACGGTAGCTTCTGCAGGGAAGTGATCCTCAAAAAAAGGTACAAGTCTTGTCTCAGGATAAATTGGCGCCTATCTGACTGGGCAAAGCAACAGAAGAGGCCCGCAAATTAGATACTCACGCAAATAAAAATGGTTAGGCTTATGATTTGGAAAGAAATAAGTGGTCGGCCAATGTAATGATGGTGGAGCTGACACAATGTTAGAGAGGAAAGGCTTAAGCAAAACCTTGAGCCATTGTTGTACGGGTTGAAATGAAGCTTAGCGCAACAATTTACTCACATCTGTGTATCGCAACCCTGAGTGTCTCCTTTACTCAGCAGATGGTTCTGAATATGCCGTGAGAGGTTGTGGGGCTAAGGCTAGAATAACAAGTTGTTGATGGAGCGGAGGAATGGTAATTCTAAGATGATGTGAGGGATGAAGGTGAGGAAAGTTCAGCAAGGGGACTTCTTTAATATGCAGGCTAGTGTACGTGAGAGGCAAATGGTAGCAATGGCTCATGCAGTGGAATCCTTACCTTTCCAGCTTTTCTCCAAGGGCCTAGTTACTGTACAGCCACTGATAAGGCCTATTGACGCGGCCTAGCCCGGTCCCAGCCGTTGCTTGACTGAGGCATGCGCGTAGGACGGATTCTTCCAATTTTAACTGAAAACTGGGACCGCACGTTTCTGGGCCCGGAGTGGTGAATTGTAGCTGGTCTGGTCAAATTGGTAGAGCATCCTGTCCATTGCATATTGTTGGAATGCTTGTGCTAATGTGAGCGAAACATAATTGGTAACCCTCAGCTCAGGCTAACTAAGCGGACCTAATAGGTGTTCCTTTGGCACAATGAATCCTTACAGTTACTCTTTTCCTCAAAAAGTGGGACAAATTATTGAGACAATCGACAGGAAACAAGAATCAAGACTACGCTTCAGTAAAACCTGGGGTAACATGATAAAGCATTAGTCAAAATATCACAGTGCTGTGCTGGGATGGTACTTTGTCTAATTAGGGCTTCGGCACCCCTTGCAGGGATGTGCCAAGTCAATACCATGGCGTCATCCAACACAGAGGCACGGTTTCCCCAAAGGCAAATGAATGTGGGCCAATGTGGAAGTTGGAGTGAGATGAGAAGGGGTAGCATAAGAGCGTATGTCGTTTGTCAGGTAGGTGGTGCAATAAGCGTGCAGCGTGAGAGGACCAAAGACTTTACATTTCCTCCACGTCAAATTCCGTAGTCCCACGGATTATCTCACCAATTCACTTGCTTGTTCTTCCCTGACCAATTGAACAGATGCATTGTCTGAGTCTTTTTCCTTGCCGTTGTCAGAGTTTTCAGAGTTGTCAGTGTCAGCTTGCTAGTGAGTCAGAGACAACCTGACAAAGCAACACTAGTAATATAGAAATTAATGAAAATATATGAAAAATAAAAACAACATTATTACCATATGTACAAACCCTGAAAATAGGGGCTTGATAGCGGCACGCCCTTCGGGCATGCGCACGCCTATCCGCACGCCCAGAAAAAATGGCGTGCAGCCGCTGCACGTCGCTTTGGAAAGGCGTGCAGGGGCTGCACGCCTTTCCCCGCATGCTGCACGCCATGTGCATGCCTACAATAGGCGTGCAGGCGTGCCAGACAGGCGTGCAGAGCCTGCACGCCTGTCTGAAGGGCGTGCAAAGCCTGCACACCCTTTGGAAAGGCGTGCAGGCTTTGCACGCCTGTCGGCTCACGTAAGCCTCTCGATTCGAGAGGCTTACGTGAGCCGCGGTACCCTTATAAGGGTACCCAGGTACCCTTATAAGGGTACCGTTTGGTACCCTTATAAGGGTACCCAGGTACCCTTATAAGGGTACCGTTTGGTACCCTTATAAGGGTACCCAGGTACCCTTATAAGGGTACCGTTTGGTACCCTTATAAGGGTACCCAGGTACCCTTATAAGGGTACCGTTTGGTACCCTTATAAGGGTACCCAGGTACCCTTATAAGGGTACCGTTTGGTACCCTTATAAGGGTACCGAAGTACCCTTATAAGGGTACCCGGTACCCTTATAAGGGTACCGAAGTACCCTTAAAGGGTACCCGGTACCCTTATAAGGGTACCGAAGTACCCTTATAAGGGTACCCGGTACCCTTATAAGGGTACCGAAGTACCCTTATAAGGGTACCGTCGGTACCCTTATAAGGGTACCGGGTACCCTTATAAGGGTACCGTTCGGTACCCTTATAAGGGTACCTTTGGTACCCTTATAAGGGTACCTTCGGTACCCTTATAAGGGTACCGGGTACCCTTATAAGGGTACCGTTTGGTACCCTCATAAGGGTACCGCGGTACCCTTATAAGGGTACCAACGGTACCCTTATAAGGGTACCAAACGGTACCTTTATAAGGGTACCGAACGGTACCTTATAAGGGTACCGAACGGTACCTTATAAGGGTACCGAACGGTACCCTTATAAGGGTACCGAACGGTACCCTTATAAGGGTACCGAACGGTACCCTTATAAGGGTACCGAACGGTACCCTTATAAGGGTACCGAACGGTACCCTTATAAGGGTACCGAACGGTACCCTTATAAAGGGTACCGGGTACCCTTATAAGGGTACTTTGGTACCCTTATAAGGGTACCCAGGGTACCCTTATAAGGGTACCACTCGGTACCCTTATAAGGGTACCTGGGTACCCTTATAAGGGTACCTGGGTACCCTTATAAGGGTACCGTTGTAAGACTCAAAAGTGTAAGTTAATACCTTTTGCTGAATGGAGAAGGGGAATATTGAGGTGCAAGCTCTGCCCTTCTATACTATCAGAACAACAAGACCACCAAGATCGCTTGGCAGGTTATTTATAGTGATAGGACTTGTCTGGTTCAGATGACTGCGGAATGTAAGGTATGTATACGGTTGCTGATGGATGTTGTTGATGATACTAGATGATGTTAACTATGACTGATGATGTTGTTATGTGACACAGGTATGTATCTGAGGTAAGTATGTGATGACGTTGTTACTAGGTGTATACGGGTAATGGATGAGTGTTAAGGGTTATGATTGTTAATGCAAGTAGGTGATGGTGATAAGAGGTGATGGTAGGTGATGATAGGTGATGATGACAATGGTGGATGTCAAGGGTGTATGTGTGTGATGGAGATGTGTTAAGATGACAATGGTTGGGAGCTGACGCTATACCAAGGATGGATGATGATGAAGGTAATGAGTTTTGGGAGCTGACGCTACTACCAAGGATGGATGATGATGAAGGTAATGAGTTTTGGGAGCTGACGCTACTACCAAGGATGGATGATGATGAAGGTAATGAGTTTTGGGAGCTGACGCTACAACCAAGGATGGATGAAGGATGATGGTTTGTAGTGCAAAATGAGTTTTTGGGAGCTGACGCTACTACCAAGGATGGGTCAAGATGAGTTGTTATGGGTAAATGATGATGTTGTTATTGTTGATGATGATTCCTTAAAACCTCAATATTGGGTGGCTATAATGAGGAGTGACCAGTGTTATTATACTATGGGGATAGTGAACAATATCTGTGGATGATGAGTGAAGTGATGATATATTCTGATGGTAGAATCTGGTGAGGAAGGGGGGGAAAAACACCTGGAGGAGAGCCTCTTTATATTGAAATCCTGACAAATGGGGGGTGGTCAACTTGTGGTTGGAACAATTGGTCATGGAACACAGTGGAACAACAATTGATGACTAATCACAGCTGACATGTGGTTGATGGAAACAAATGGAACAATGGAACAAGTGAAATGTGTGTGACTTGTGATTCTGAACCTGATGGAACTTTCCATGCTACTATGGGGCCTAAGTTGGGTGGAATATCCTAGAAAAAGGGGTTACCAGTGCCTAGTGGTTGAGTTGTGGTTGTGGTTTTTGTGTGACTACCCTGTGAAAGTGCCGTGTAACTGTGGGAAACTGGAATAAACTTGGGTCTAGGAACTAATAATGGCCATAACTATTGATCCAAGCATCTAACAGAGATTCCGTGAGTTGTTCCCTAGGATCAATTTGCCTGAAGAATGTTTTCCTGGAACAATCTATGGGGTTTTGAAGGTTTTGTATTTTGATGACTGTAGTAGGGATTAAGGTTTAGGTGACGGAGTATGTTGATTTGTTGATACTTCCTGATCAGTTGAGTGGTGATACACCTGTGAGTTGTTTTCTAGAGTGAATTTTGCCGTAGATTCTGATTCTTCAATAATATCCGGGATTTCTGAGTGATATAAGAGAAAAAAATGAGAAAGGGAAAGAGATAGAAAAGAAATAAGAGAAATATAAAAGAAGATTGATGAGAAAACTGAGAAGGAAAAAATTGAAAATTTGTGTCATATTTGGAACACCACACCGTTTGGTACCCTTATAAGGGTACCGTTTGGTACCCTTATAAGGGTACCGTTCGGTACCCTTATAAGGGTACCAAACGGTACCCTTATAAGGGTACCTGGGTACCCTTATAAGGGTACCGTTCGGTACCCTTATAAGGGTACCAAACGGTACCCTTATAAGGGTACCTGGGTACCCTTATAAGGGTACCGTTCGGTACCCTTATAAGGATACCAAACGGTGCCCTTATAAGGGTACCAAACGGTACCCTTATAAGGGTACCAAACGGTACCCTTATAAGGGTACCGAACGGCACCCTTATAAGGGTACCGAACGGTACCCTTATAAGGGTACGCAGGTACCCTTATAAGGGCACCGTTTTGGTATCCTTATAAGGGTACCAAACGGTACCCTTATAAGGGTACCCAGGTACCCTTATAAGGGTACCCAGGTACCCTTATAAGGGTACCAAACGGTACCCAGGTACCCTTATAAGGGTACCGTTTGGTACCCTTATAAGGGTACCGCGGTATCCTTATAAGGGTACCCAGGGTACCCGGTACCCTTATAAGGGTACCGAGTGGTACCCTTATAAGGGTACCCTGGGTACCCTTATAAGGGTACCCTGGGTACCCTTATAAGGGTACCGAGTGGTACCCTATAAGGGTACCCTGGGTACCCTTTTAAGGGTACCGGGTACCCTTATAAGGGTACCGGGTACCCTTATAAGGGTACTTCGGTACCCTTATAAGGGCACCAAGGGGCTCATGTAAGCCTCTCAATTTGAGAGGCTTACGTGAGCCTGGCCGGACAGGCGTGCATGGCCAGCACGCCTGTCCGGCGGGGCCGCACGCCGAGCCGGCCGTCCTCACGCCATTTGTAGGCGTGCGGACGGCGTGCGGCATGCGGGGGAGGGCGTGCGGCGTGCGGCATGCGGGGGAGGGCGTGCGGGGGTTTGCACGCCTAAAAAAAAAGGCGTGCAGCCCCCGCACGCCTTTTTTTTTAGGCGTTCGGGGGGGCGTGCGCACGCCTTTGGGCGTGCCGCTATCAAGCCCCTGAAATAGTACATATGCTAATAATTGATAACAAATAGACATGAAATAACTATAATAATAAGGAATAATCATAAGGTAACCATAGTAACACATAAAAGTAAGAATAATAACCAGTAACCTTATTTTACCCAAAAACCTTAACAAAGTTCTGGACCCTTAAAAATAAGTTAAAACTAAAATAAAATAACCACCTTTTTACAGAAAGTGTGAATAACTTCTAAGCCTTGAGGAAACTTAGAATATTATGTCATATTCTGAATCCTCTTGTACAATAATGTAGGGTCCCTCCTGGAAGTACCCCCAAATTCCTACTCCTTCACCTTGAACCAATTACTTGCAAGAATTGGCCACACCCACGTGTCACAGATGCACATTACACACGTATGTACTTGATATATATGCATACTATATGTGAAAGGACCAATTATGGACTTATAATTGAGGTGTTGTGTATAGTTTGAGAGTTAGGCCCAATTGAGGTTAAACCTCCAACCCCACGCGTGGATTATATAATCCAATTGGACATTGGCCAAATGCGTGGAAATAGGCAATTACCTAGTTACCAGGTATGTACAAGCATAACCAGTGTACAGGTAGATTCTACATGACGGATTTGCAAGGTTTAAGTAATAAAAACCTTGAATACCTAAGATTAACACAGCCAGCGTGGCCTTTAAAGATTGGCCATAGCCATTTGTGGCCCATTTCCGTCATCTGTGGCCCATTTCAGATACAATCACACGTCAGTGTTGCTATGTACCTTGGTTACAATGAATAAACAGGTTATAAGGTCATGGAAAGCACTTGTGATGCTGAAACAATGACCAGCAGTGTCATTGGGATGAGCCCTGTTAGTGCCAATCTCCCAAATTGGCCACATTGCGCTGAAATCCAGTTACTGCACGCACACAGGCAGAAAGGTCCTCTACTATGAGTGAAATTAGTGTATATAGAGCCCTCTTTCCACGCCAAAAGTTGATCATCATCATTATATATTACAGTCAATCAGTTACGCCGTGTCCTGTCCTATTTCAGTTACTCTGCTCTGTTTGCCTGTTTTATTCTTGGTGTTCCTTCTTCAACCAACCCTTCAAAGTGTCCAGCTCCTGCGCAGAAACCTACCAATCTACCCAGCAGCTCTACTTCACACCCCTACATGGCTTTTTGGCTTAAAAGAAGCAATAGTGAGTACTTCTTTTATTCTTCTGTCCCCATTCTGGTTCCTTAATTGGAAAAGCACTTTGGTACCACCTTCTGTTACGCAGAAACCCATTTTTTGCTTAATCAGATACCACCCTGCTTAGCAGATCTCTGATTTAGAGGGCACCTACAAACACCCCTGCGCCAGCAGGCCCCTCTATAAAAAAGAATTATATTCTTTTTATTTCTTTCTTTACTACTTTTCTATGTGGAAATACCCCACTCTACCCATCATTTGCACTCTTATCACCTTGTGTAGCTAAAAGGTACTAGCCCTCGGCATCACAGAGGCTGACAGTCAGAGTCATCAGAGTTGTCAGAGTCTGATGGGTTGGTGGTTTCAACATCCTTCTGAGCATCCACCTTATAAAAAGGGTTTACAAAAGCTTTGTTACCCATGAGCTCATGCATTGCTTGATAATGGGGACACAGGCTATCAAGTTTCTGTTTGATCTTTTGGATGCCTGTCTGTCGGTCCTCAGGAGTAAGTCCAAAACCAGTTTCCAGGGATAGAGTGTGAGTTTTCTTATACTTGTCCTTGTAACTGTTGAAGCAATCTTTTATCTTCCTAGAAGTAAGACTGATTTTGGAGAGTGACTGATTTTGCAGGTTGATCGCGATCAGCTCAAATTCATTGATTTTACCCTTGGGCGGTTGTCCCACAAGAGCTGCCTTCCCCATTCCAAAGCAGGCATCATAATTCTTCTTTCTTTTTAGCCAATCAATGATAGAAAGGTAGTCTTCCTTCTTTGGATGGCCAGTGGTTTTTTCAGCTGCATTGTTATTGGTAAAAACTTTGGCAGCCTTCTTCGTGGGTTTTCTTCCCCTTTTTAGCTTCTTGGAGGCTGCTTTCTTGTTGATTGCTTTTTTGGGAGGCATGATTCTGGGAGAAGGTCAACAGGAAAAGTATCAGCTAAGTCCCTACAAGAAGATAATCAATATAATGATAAGCATAAAAAACTGGATGGCAAGCACTGAACTTACTGAACTTGAGAACAATTGGTTGAAGAGTCGGTGAACTAGAGAAAGATTGATTGTGGAGTTGATGAAATGGTGTGATTTGTAGAGGCTGATTTGTGAAGTACTATTCTGAGAGGAGTCAGAAGAGTCAGTAACAACCGGATGAGTGGGAGTAAAATGATTGTTGCTGGGGAATGAAATTGAAGGGGTTGAATTGTGAAAGCGTACCCACCGCAGTGTTTGTCAGCTGTGGGAAAAATAAAAAATGACTTTTTGCCCAATATTTATGTGGGTTTAGGTTGACTAGAGTTGAAGGCGGCTACGCCGCCACTGCTTTATATTTACCCCCATCTTCAACTTGACTCATTCTTATATGTAAATCTCCACCAATGGGTCTGATTCAAGAAATGTCTACAGGTCATTTCCCTTCATCCAACCCACATTAAAAAGATGCACCATGGGCTGTATGGCATCATTCTAGATTTGTGTTGGGTCTTAATTTGATCACATACTTTACCTGAATTGAATTCTTCCACATTCAATCATTTTCTTTCTGTTCACCCAAGCCATTCTCAAGCTTTAGTTTCAATAACTGTCCCCTTCCCTCCACCTGTGAGGCATGATTCAATTTCAACTTGCAGGTATCATGCCTACTAATTGTGGTTCCAAAAGAATAAATTTGGTCCAGTCCAAGTACATAATTATTTACATAATTATTTTAACATTCACCTCTCTGAGTGTTTGAGCTCACCAATGCAAAATTACAGAATCTGAAATAAATTAATCTCATTTTGTCTATCATTTCCCCCCATCCTTGTATCATTATAAATTAGCATTTACCTCTCAGTTAGGGTTCAGATTGTTCATTTTGGCCCAGGCAGACCCAGCCTATCTTGGTTCCAAAGAAGGTTTTTTTTGGCCTGAATGGATTGTTCCACTGTGCAGTGTGCCAACCTGGAGTACTGGGTTGGAATTGAGTTAATGTGAGCCATTTGTGATAAGAATGATTCCCTTCCATTCAATTCTATATTTATCACTATGAAGATATTGTCATCCTTCTTGGGTTGCCTGACTTACTTTTGAGATCTGTATTTCCATCCTTGCCCTGGTGGCTCACTATCTATGTTGTCCTTTCATTCATTGAAGTAGAATCACATTCAATTCCAGAACTGAGTGCAAGTAAGGTGTCATAAATACAAATTCAACTTTATTTTAACTTAGAATGGTAAAACATATTCCTGAAATGAAAGGAACTGTTTGCTGTGGTTTGGCATGTTGTGATGGGTGTAACAATGGATGAGCTCCTGTTGGCTCTGGGTGTCTCCCAGATGTTGTTTTAGAACAAAAAGGGATCACCAAGTGGACCCGGGTACCCGCCGCGTGTACGGGTACCTGTGGTGCTTTTTGCCAAATTCAGACACCCGTACCCGTACACAGGTACCTTTTGCGGGCACCGCGTGTACTTGACCTTTTTTAGGTCCTTCGCCGGCCTGCTTGCAGTGAGGAGTCCTTGGCCTGCTCGCAGTGAGCAGGTCCTTGGCCTGCTTGCAGTGAGCAGGTCCTTGGCCTGCTCACAGTGAACAGGTCCTTGGCCTGCTCACAGTGAACAGGTCCTTGGCCTGCTCACAGTGAGCAGGTCCTTGGCCTGCTCGCAGTGAGCAGGTCAATGACCTTCTCTCAAAGAACAGGCCAAGGGCCTGCTTGCGAGCTCTCAAAGAGCAGGGAAAGGACCTGCTTGCGAGCTCTCAAAGAGCAGGCAAGGGACCTGCTCGCGACTTCGCAAAGAGCAGGTCATTGGCCTGCTCTTCGCGAGCAGGTCATTGGCCTGTTCTTTGCGAGCAGGTTATTGGCCTGCTCTTCGCGAGCAGGTCATTGGCCTGCTCACTTCAAGAAGGTCATGGCCGGGAAGCCGGCCATTGAGGTGTATAGGTGTAGCCGGCCATTGAGGTGTAGACCGTGATGGCCGGGCAGCCGGCCATTGAGGTGTAGACCTCGATGGCCGGGCAGCCGGCCATTGAGATGGAGACCTCGATGGCCGCGCAGCTGACCATTGAGGTGAAGAGCTCAATGGCAGGGCAGCCAGCCATTGAGGTGAAGAGTTCAATGGCCAGGCAGCCGGCCATTGAGGTGGAGAGCTTGATGGCCGGGCAACCGGCCATTGAGGTGGAGAGCTCAATGGCTGGGCAACCGGCCATTGAGGTGGAGAGCTTGATGGCCGGGCAACCGGCCATTGAGGTAGAAAGCTCGATGGCCGGGAAGCCAGCCATTGCGGGGAGGAGGCCGCAGCCGCCATCAATCTATACAACCTGATGACCGCAGCTGGCCATTGAGCTTTCCACCTTGACGGCCGGCTGCCCGGCCATCAAGGTGTATATCTCGATGGCCGGCTGCCCAGCCATCAAGGTTTATTTCTTGATGGCTGGCTGCCTGGCCATCAAGTTTTATATCTTGATGGCCGGCTGCATGGCCATCAAGATATATATCATATATTTGATGGCTGGATTCCCGGCCATCAAAGTGTATATCTTGATGACCGGCTGCCCGGCCATCGAGGTGCATATCTCGCTGGCTGGCTAGACAAAGCTACAATAGCAACGTGTTGGTAGCAGGCACAAGCTGCCCTCAATTATTGAGCTGGCCGAACTGGATGAGTCTGAAAAAGATGATGCCGTACGAGTCAACAAGGCCGTTGCCGCAGAGGTGGGTAGTGGTGCGTTGGGATGTGCATGTGCATGTGAATGGGGATCGGAATGGGGATGGGGAAGCTGGAGCTTGGCCTTCATCAGCATGAACACCTCCAGCCAGCTCGCGTACTGCTCTGTTGAGAAGAGCACATTCAGGAGCACGTGGTACTGTAGTACACAGTGCCTGGCAACATACTCGGAGCTGTAGGTTGCTTGCCACAAGAGGTACATGTGTTCTGTGACCATGGCAAGCTGTATACCGGGGTCCTGTTGTAGCCTCGCCAGCTGCCACACTGACGGATAAGGGCCAGTTGTGTCAGCCTCTGTGATGCCAAGGGCTAATACCTTTTAGCTACACAAGGTAATAAGAGTGCAAAATAAGGGTAAAGTGGGGTAATTTCACGTAGAAAAGTAGTAAAGAAAGAAATAAAAAGAATATAATTCTTTTTTATAGAGGGGCCTGCTGGCGCAGGGGTGTTTGTAGGTGCCCTCTAAATCAGAGATCTGCAAAGAAGGGTGGTATCTGATTAAGCAAACAATAGGTTTCTGCGTAACAGAAGGTGGTACCAAAGTGCTTTTCCAATGAGGGAACCAGAATGGGGACAGAAGGATGAAAGAAGTACTCACTATTGCTTCTTTCAAGCCAAAAAGCCACGTAGGGGGTGAAGTAGAGCTGCTGGGTAGATTGAAGGGTTTCTGCGCAGGAGCTGGACACGTAGGATGGTTGATTTAAAGAGAACACCACGGATAAAACAGGCAAAACAGGGCAGAGTAACTGAAATAAGGACAGGACACAGCGTAACTGATTGACTGTAATAATAATTGATGATGATGAACAACTTTTGGCGTAGAAAGAGGGCTCTATATATACTAATTTCACTCATAGTGGAGGACCTTTCTGCCTGTGTGCGTGTAGTAACTGGTTTCAGCGCAATGTGGCCAATTTGGGAGATTGGCACTAACAAGGCTCATCCCAATGACACTGCTGGTCATTAATTCTGCGTCACAAATACTTTCCATGACCTTAATAAATTATTTAGTCATTCTAACTAAGGTACATAGCAACACTGACATTTGAATGTATCTGAAATGGGCCACAAATGACGCAAATGGGCCACAAATGGCTAAGGCCAATCATTAAAGGCCACGCTGGCTATGTTACTCTTATGTATTCAAGGTTTTTATTAATAAAACCTTGTAAATAAACCACGTAGAATCTACTTTTACCCTAGTTACACTTGTACAGTGCCCGGAAGTAAGTTTTCGTGACATTTTCACTTTCGGGCCCGCGTGGGTATTTCGGGTTTACTCAGCCCTGCCGTATTCCTCGTGACTCATCACGACTCAACCTCTTCCTCAATCACGGCTTGGCAATTGAGCTGTCTTCCTTACATTATTAGTTCAGGTAAGGTTTTTTTTCTTTCTTTCTTCATATTATATTCCCTTCACTCTAGATTGATCTCACTGACAATGTGATTCTTGTGGGTTTTGATGCTCTAGGATGGCTCGCAACAAGGGCAAACAACACCTGACAACAGAGAAGAGAGCCGAGGTTGTTGGAATGGCGGCTGGTGGATCTTCGGTATCGGCGGTTGCACGACTCTCTCACCTTCCGCGATCAACTGTTGATTCGATCTTGAAGAAGAAGCGCGACACCGGTACCGTCGAAACAAAGAAACGATCCGGCCGACCGCGCAAGACAACCAACCGTGACTTGCGACAGATCAAGGCGGCCCTCGAAAACAATCGCAAAGCCAAGCTGAGTGAGATCAGTGATGTTGTTCCAACTCAGGTTTCCACCAGAACCCTTCGAAACGAATCCACGAGATCGGGTTCAACAACCGTGTGGCCGTTGAGAAGCCCAATGTCAATGATGTCCAGAAAGAAAAACAAATCAATTTTTCGCAGGACCATCTCAGCTGGACGATCGCAGACTGGAAGCGAGTGATCTGGTTGGACGAATCGTCGTTTGAGATTGGGAAAAACTCGCAGGTCGTCCGCGTTTGGAGAACCAAGGAGCAGAAGTACGACCTGGACTGCTTGGAGCCAACCTTCAAGAGTGGTCGCACCTCAACAATGGTCTGGGGTGCATTCTTTGGCACAACCAAGGCCCCCCTAGTTTTCATCCCTCCAAAGTCCCAAAAAGCCGCCGACTTCATCAAAGAAGTCTACAAGCCTGGTCTCGTCCCCTTTTTACAAGAACATGATCCCAATTGTTCCCGGCGTCTTGTTCTGATGGAAGATGGCGCTCCCGTCCACAAAGCCAAGCTCTCGGCGGCTTTCCTTGCCGAATCAAAAATCGATAAGATCCCCAACTGGCCACCTCAATCCCCGGACCTCAACCCCATTGAAAATGTCTGGAAGGTCCTGAAGACCAACATCCAGGAGCACTACCGTCCGAAATCTGTTGATGAGATGCACGAAGCACTCAAGCAAGCGTGGAACGACTTCCCACGTCAAACCTTAGTCAACATCCTTGCCTCAATGCCTGAGCGAATGAAGGCCGTCATCAAAGCTCGCGGAGGCCCCACCCAATGGTGAAAATGTCAGTTTTTTTCTTTTTTGCTTTTTTTTCTCACAATTGTTCTTCCTCACTCCTCAGCTACACCCTGCTTATTTTTGCATATTTTTTTTCTCAAATTCCTAGAATTTTTTTCCCTGCCAATGATCAAAAAAAAAATTAAAAAAATTCTGTTTCTTTTTTTTCAATTCTGTTACGGCAATCCTTTGCACAAGCCCAGTTTCTACGTCATGCCAAAAAATTGTATCCGTAGCTTTTCTCTTTTTCAAGTTATATTTTTTTTTGTATTAATGAAAATTTATTTCCGGGCACTGTACATATGTGGTAACTAGGGGATTAGCTATTTCCACGCATTTGGCCAATTTCCAATTGGATTATATAATCCACGCGCGGGGTTGGAGGTTTAAACCCCAATTGGGCCTAACTCCTAAACTATACACAACACCTCAATTATAAGTCCATAATTGGTCATTTCACATATAGTATGCATATATAACAAGTACATACGTGTGTAATGTCCGTGTGACATGTGTTTAAGGCCAATTCTTACGGGTAATTGGTTCAAGGTGAAGGAGTAGGAATTTAGGGGTACTTCCAGTGAGGGACCCTACATTAATTTGCATGAGGATTCAGAATATGACATAATATTCTAAGTTATCCTCAAGGTTTAGAATTTATTTAGAATTTTTGTAAAAAGTTGTTATTATTTTAATTTATTACTTATTTTTATGGTGCCAGGACTTTGCTAAGCTTATTGGATAAAAATAAGTAAACTGAGTTTTTTTTACATTATTAGTCATAAATGGGTCTTAATATTATAGTAATAATGTCTCTATTTATGTTACCTTTGTCAGGTTGGCTCTGTCATAGTAGCAAGCTGACAAGTTGCGTGTTGGGCCCTGGGACCAAAAGCCTCTGGTAAATTGAGGCCTAATAAGATGAGCAGGCCCTGAAGCGAGTGGCTGAGACTCACACCAATGGCAAATATGGTGGACGCAGAACAGTGCAAAGGGAAAGATATAAAGACCCACCAACTGTGAATGGAAAAAATCAGGAGCCTGCCCACATGTTGCTGATGTGCATGGGTTAGGTGACTCAGGCAATGCGGTCTGCCAGTTGAAAAGCAGCAGGAAGCAAGACCACAGTGAACAGCGCTTGCGCTGCTCACATTAGGGAAAACCTTGGATTCAGTTTTCCTGAATTTGTAGGTTTATTGAACTTGGATACTTGATAGGTGCTGACGCAATCAATTAATTGTTTTGAAATTTTATCAACTGTTTTGGAAATGGTAGATTTGTCAAGACCAGGCAATTACAAAATTGTGGATTTGGTAATTTTTGATACCCCCTATTTACAGCCTACAAGCAAAAAGCACGCATGTTTGGAAAGAGAGAGAAACAAGCGCAAAGAAACTGAACAACACAAAGGAGATAAGGATACAGTCTGGTAAAGGCTGTTCCGTGACCGCCTCTAGAGGAGGCGGACAGAAAAGGGACTAGCCCATACACGGGCCAGTATACAAACGGCAGAAAAGGGAAAAGACCTCAGCTGGAGTTGGCCTAAAAGGTTGCAGGTCATCATTGTTTGGCTGGAGGTGTCCTAAACTGGTGGTAGATGTCATTGTTGTCTGGAAAGGTACCAAGCCCGTCAGCGGAGTTGAGGGGCTTGGGTGCAAAACTTGTAGCAAGGGCAGGGGGTGTCACTAGCCCAGCTACAATGACAACCAACCTCTTCCTCAATCACGGCTTGGCAATTGTGCTGTTTTCCTTACATTATTAGTTCAGGCAATTTTTTTTTTTTTCTTTTTTCATATTCTATTCCTTTCACTCCAGATTGATCCTACTGAAAAACTGAATTGTCTGGGTTTTGATGCTATAGGATGGGTTGCAACAAGGGCAAACAACACTTGACAACAGAGAAGAGAGCCAAGGTTGTTGGGATGGCGGCTAGCACCATGAAAAAACAATTGTCACTTGATATCAAGTGACATTACTCAACTTTGATTGCAGCTTCAAAGCTACTCCATTCCTACTCTCAATTTAATTTTGGTTTTTTTGATTTTAATTTTGAAAAAATTCAGCAAAAAATGAAAATCAGCTCAGTGCTTACTGCAGTCAATCTCAGCCTGCTCAGCAGTTCAGCTCATAGTCAACTTTGGTGCAACTCAGGGCTCAGGGTGGCCAGGAGCTCAGCATTTACTGTGGCATTGCTCAGCTCCCATTGTACAAAAGCTCAGGGATACCCATGAAATAGCTCAGTTCTCATTGATACTGAGCAAAATTCATTCTACATAGTTTTAGGAAAAGAAAAGGTCTGGATAGATTGTGGATAGCTGGCTGGAGTTGGCCAGATGTCACTTGATATCAAGTGACAATTGTTTTTTCATGGTGTAGTGGATCTTTGGTTTTTTTTTACTGCTGATTGTATTGACATTGCGCACTAATGGTGGATACAAGTGTAATAATACATGCAATGACGTTTAAAAATACAAGAATATGAGATACTAGATTTAGATAGTATTTGTCGCCTTGATTGTTGATTCTATTTTGAAATGGTGGTTTAAGAAAGAAGATAGGGTCGATGAAGAATGAAGAAAAGAAGAAAAAAATAAAAAAAGGGAGAAACAGGATCCAACTCTTATGGTGATTCCAGAAATAGACACTATCATGTTTGCTCAATACAGCGCATTCTATTTCCCAGGCAGTTTGCTATGTAGCCCTCACTACACACCCTAGATGGTTATTCAGGAAGGTATTGAGCAAACACAACAGATCCTTGTATCTGGTACACTCTTCCCTCCATATTGCTGTTTGTTTTGTCCCGTGAAAAGGTAATGTGAGGAAAATAAAGTAAGTGATGACAATGACTTTTGAACAAAGGAAGTGATGACTTTTTGAACAAAGGAATTGATAAATTTTAAACAAAAGAAATAATGCGAAATAAGTGAAATGGTTTGATATTGATTATTCTTTGGATTGGTCTTGATAAGTTTGAAAATTGTTGAACCGTTTTGTTGACAGGATGAAATTGGCTAGAAATGGTACAGCTTTTGGCAAATCAAGGATTTGTCTGATGGAGGTTGGCTTGATTTTTATCTTCTCTCTTGCAATAGCTTGACAAAAATGTTTTTGTTGTAAATCAAATTTTGAGCATGTGATAAGGAAGTGATGAACGTCTTTGGTAGTTTGCAGACATGCTTCGCAGTTTGGTGAGTTGGCTTTTTTGATTGAATGTAAATAATTGTTGAGAGGTGAATGGCAGGAGCATAGCTGATAGATGATGGATGATTCCCCACATTCTAATTTTTTTAGGCTGTTGAATATTTTTATTGGAATGGTTGATAGAAATATATTGTTTCTTGTGATTCATTTTTTCATTTTGATGAACTTGTATTTTTCTTTGACTAGATGTTGGATGTTAGAAAGTGAGCGTTGGAAGTTTCTGAGGCGGTGGAGGTTGCCGTTGGTTGCCTCTTTAGCTAATCGGTTGACAGATTCATTCTCTTCAATATTGATGTGAGCCGGACACCAGAAGAGTGAGATAGTGAAGTTGAACAGTTCCATCAAAAGCTTCATTTTGATGTAAATTTCATGGAAAATACTTTGGCTGAAGATAGGTAGAGGCAGATGAGAAATGGAGAATATGGTGGCTTGGTTATCGATGAAAAAAGTGAGGCTTCTGGTGGAGAATTGGACTGGATCATTTGTGTTGTAGAGTTTATTGATTATTAAGTCAAGGCCAAATTTGACTGCAATAACTTCTGCTTCAAACAACGATGCTTTGTCTTTGCTGTTAATTCTGCATGCAAATGAGTGGGAGTGATTGAGGATAGCTGGCAAGGCTGTGCCCTTGCCTGGGATTCTAGAGCCATTGGTAAAAATGATGTGTTCTTGGTTGGCTGTGAGTTCTTCTAATTGATCTTCAACCCTTTCTTTTGCGTCTTCTTTTTTGATGCCAATGTTGTTGATTTTAACGTTGAAGTGGTCGCAGGGATTGATCATATGATGTTGAATTTTCTCTATTTTGGTTAGGTTGTAGTCCGGGATTGACTGTCGGTTGAGGATCTTGTGAATTGGAGAGGAGTGTGATGGTGTTGGGCGGGTAAGTTTGATTTGAATAAGTCGTTTAATTAGATGGGAATCTAGAGCTGTGAGTTTTTTTATTAAAAATAAGTAATTTTTATTTTTAAGGCATCAAAGAAATGAACTAGTGGGGATTCTCTTGTGAGGACGTTTATTGGGGTGGTACAAAACATTCCAAGAATGATTTGGACAGCTGCGTTGTTAATCTTATTGATAATTTTTTTTGACCGTGGCTTCATTTCTTGAAGTAGCCCATATGAAGCTGCCAAAAAGAATGCAGGAGCAAAGTACACTAATGAGGAGGGTTTGGGATTGTTGAAGGCCAATGCCATACGAGCATCTTGAAATTCTGACTAGTTGATTGGCAGATTGTTCACCACATTTCTTGACTTTATCTAGGTGCATTTTGAAAAATAACTTATTTTCCAGAATAATTCCCAAGTATCTTACTGACACTGAGTTAGGCAGAGCAATGTTGCCAAAGTTAAATGGTCTGATTTCTAACTTGCAATGTGAAAAGATCATGAAGTTGGCTTTTCTACAATCTAATATAGTGTTGTGTCGCTTCCCCCATATTAGAGAGCAGGCACCTTCATTTACAAGAATTCTAGTTTCAGATTCAAGATCTTTGTCTGCTACAACATGAGTAACATCATCAATAAAACCTAGCAAAATGGAGTTCTGGTGAAGGTCGAGGGAGTTTTTGATGAGTAGCGATGAGTTGTAAATGATATAAAGAATCGGAGAAAGAGGGGAGCCTTGTGGGAGGCCACAGTAAAGTTGGAAAGAAGGTGAGAGATAGTCTTCCATTTTAAGGGAAGTAGATTGATTTGAGAGAATGTTAAAGATAATCGCAGATAGGTAAGTGGGAGCATTGTGCTTCTTCATTGTTTCAACTAGTCTTTCCTTTATGACTGAAGGGAAAGCCAATTTGACGTCTAGAAAGAGGGAAGCTAAAATCTTCTTTTCCCTTCATTTTTGGCGGACCCAAGAAGTGAGGAAGAGATTGGAATCATTGGTGCTTCTACTAGCTCTACCACCAAAGTGGCCTTCTGCTAGTAAATTATTGTTTTCTGCCCAGAATGTTATTCTTTTGGTGATGATACTCTCAAATATCTTGCTGAGGCAAGAGAGAAGGGCAATAGGTCAATACGAGTTGGGGGAAGAATAAGAATCTTTATTTGATTTGCAAATGATAATGGTCGTGGCGTGTTTCCAGGAGGACGGGAAATACCCCAGCTTGAGGCAAGCATTAAACAGTTTAATTAAGACATCTCTTAGGACATGTAAGCCCCATTTGATGAGTTCATTGGGGATGTCATTGTGGCCTCGGGTCTTCTTTTTTGGGGAGTTATTGATGATTTGATTGATCTCGGTAGGAGTGATTACAGGGAAATAAAAGGGGGAATTGAGAGGTAGGGGAGGGATGTCTTCTACATCTGCCTCAATTGGAACATTGGAAGTACCACTGAAAAGGAGTTCCTCTTTTTCTTCCTTGTTGGATGTGAGGATGTTGTTGCCATTGAGTAATGGAGCGACTGAGTTGTTATTGTTTGGTTTAGTGTACTTATATGCTTTAAAAAGGTCATTATCATTGCGTTCCGCAAGAAATTTTCTCCAATGACCTTTTTTAAGCGCTAATACCGTTTCTTTGAATTTGTTTTGCCAGTGTTGAAAGCAGACAAACTAAGCTGGGGATTTGGCCAAGATCATCCATTTTCTTGCACGGTTTCTTTTGTCGGTGATTGGGTTGAGAATTTTGGTGTCCCACCATGATTTGATTTTGCCTTTGTTGTGGTTGACTATTTTTTTTGTTTGTCAATAGAGTTCTGGAGAGAGATAGTTATTCTTTTAACCATGAAATCAATGCATTATCAGTGGAAGACAGGGAGGTTATGGGGATCTGTGAGATGTTGTGTTGAAGGTCTGCTTGGAATCTTTCTACATTGATTTCTTTGAGATTGCATGGCAGTCGTTTGTTAATTTGAATGTTGGCTTCAAAGTCAAGTAAAAGGGAGATAGATTGATGGTCTGAACCATGGTTTGAAGAGGATGTGAGACATGATGAGATAAATTTAGTGGCAATCACATTTGTCCCAGTTATGTCAATTGTTGTCTGACTGCTTCTATTGTTGGCAAACGTTGGGATGCCTTTCTCGGACACAATTTTAAAGCCACTTTGTCCGCAGGTCTTAATCAATTGACTAGCCTCTCTGTGTGAGTGATGGTATCTTGGGGGGTTCCAAAGTTTATGATGAAGGTTTGAGTCCATTAATAGGAAGGTAGGGATTTTTCTATTGTTGGTCAAATTAAACCAAGTTTGCAGTTCTGTTAAGCCTTCAAAGCTCTTGGGTGGGTTTTAAAGGTTCAAAATACGGATTGTTTTGATTTTATCAATGTTAATGTCAAAGTCAATTGCGGTGAGGAGGCGTGAGCCATTAAAAAGAGGATGTATACAATCTGAGTGATATTTTTTATTGAACAAGATGCAAGCTCAATGTTTATCTTGATAGGATTTGGGGGAATGGTTATGGTCCAAAAGGGTGGACCAATTTGAGTGATGTGGCAGAGTCATGGTGTGGGGGCTGATCCATGGCTCTTGTAGACATAAGAACAGCAGCATTTGTTTCTGAGTTGAGGACACTTAAAGTGACATTGAAAGAGTTATGGCAATTTAATTAAAAAATACAAAAGCAATCTGGGTTTAAATTATCTGACAATGTATGAGACGGGGAAGAGGAAAGGAAGGAAGGGATAGGATTGGGAATAACGTTTTGAGGGTTAAGTTTGGTGTATCTACTCATTGATTTGTTGGATGGTGTTGAAATTTTTAGTTTTTAGAGGGCATTTGATGCTCGTTGGTGAGTGATGGAAGCAAATGTTCCCTTGACTTAAGTCAAAGTCTGGGTTTTTCCTCAGTTTGTTCTGAACACATCTGACACATCTCTCTGTTTCATAGTTTGCTTCGCATTCTCGGGAGTTGTGTGACCCGCCGCAGAATTTGCACAAGGGTGAGTTTTTGCACATTTGGGCGGTGTGTCCAATTTCTAGGCATTTAAAACATTGAATTGGGGACTTTTTGTAGTGGGCTCCGGTGAAGCATAAGCCAAAAGAAAAAGGCTTCCTTTCTCTATTTTTTTGGCTAGGTCTTTGTTTAATAAGTGGATGACAATTGATCCGTGAGTTTGTTTGTTTGCGACTGGGTTTCCCAACCAGCAAGCACTGTGGATTTCTTTCTGATCTATGTTGTTTTCATTGCATAATTCAAGGATGGCTGCTTGGTTTGTTGGAGCAAACGTAGTTGGGACTGAGTGTAAATTCATTGGAAAAGTGGACGGAGGAGTTATATGAGGTCAGAGTTGCATAAATGAGTCCATTTATGTTTGTTCTCAAGAAGCCAGTTCGCTGAAAAGCGGGATTGCGTGAAGAATTTGAAGTCACCAGGTGGGAGCGCAGCAACCCCTATGATGACAATTGGTGTATTTTCCAGTGTTTTTGCATCAATCTCATGGAGTAATTGATTCACTTTCTTAGTGATTTGGTCTGGGCTCAACTGAAAAAAAGGAAGAGACTCTGGCACTGTCTTACAAATGACAAAGAAGGATGATTTAAATTCATTGATTACTTGGTTTACAAGAGGCAGATGAGGTACAACACGCATGGATACATTGTTGGCAGACTTCTTTACAACATTAGCCCACCCATTTGGTGGTGCTTGATGAGGAAGAGGAAGAGGGACTGAGGCAGATGCAACTGCAGGAGCTTTTATTGCTTTAATTGCATTCTCAATGGAGTCAAGGCGCAAATTCATTTTGTCGATGGATGTGGTTAATTTACCAATCCCCAGTAATAAAAAAAGATCTTTGACTTTGTCTGCATCAATGACTACGCTGCCATCTTGGCGGGGATTGGATAGCAGTTCAGCGATGAATGTAATGCTATTATCTGGGTTGTGGCGCGATTTCTCAAGGGGGGGGGTTATTGCCGAAGTCAACTGGACTTGGTTGGCGAGAGGTGTGGTAATTTGATACATGAGTGGAACTACCCAACTTGATGTCCTCCATAGCTTGAGGAACTGGTAGCTCTTGGCTATTGGGGCAGAAGTTGATGACCGGCGCTAGGGGTCTGTTTCTGATGGGACGTCCCTGATAGGGCAAGAACTTATTGCGTGGGTGGGAACGAGAAGACTCAATTTTTAGGGGGGTGTAGAATGGAACGGAAGGGAGGGGTGGATAGAAGTGAAGTGGGAGAGTGGGAGAGTGGAAAGGACTTTGATACGGAGAGAAATGATGACGATAGAGAGACTGATGAGAGTGAAAATACTTTTTTTAGGGTTTTGATTTTTGCGGAGAGTTGATTTGGATGAATGAAAAATGGGTAATTTTGATTTGGTTGAAGTTGATTTTTTGATCATGATCTTTGGTATTGGCAGTCAACGTTTGCACCTTCCGTGATTGACTGCTGATTTGATCTTGAAGAAGAAATGTGCCACTGGTACCGTTGAAACAAAAAAAACAATCCGGCCGACCGCGCAAGACAACCAACTGTGACTTGCAACAGATCAAATCAGCCCTTGAAACCAATTGCAGCCCAAGCAAATGAATGCTGTCATCAAAGCTTGCAGAGGCCCCACCCGATGGTGAAAATGTCAGTTTTTTTTTCTGCTTTTTTTTGCTTTTTTTTTTTTCTCACAATCATTCTCCCCAACTCCTCAGCTACACCTTGCTTATTTTTTTCTCAAATTCATAGGATTCTTTTCCCCGCCAATGATTAAAAAAAAAAAAGTCCTTCTTTTTTTCAATTCTGTCTCCGCGATCCTTTGCGCAAGCCCAGTATCTACCCCTAGCCAAAAAAATGTATCCCTAGCTTTTCTCCTTTTCAAGTTTTTTTTTTTTTTGTATTAATGAAAATTTATTTCCAGGCACTGTACATTCAAACTTCAATTTTTTCTTCAGGAAGCCTTAGGCCAAACCCATGATCCAGCTTTTGCCACAAGTGTGGCTTTGATAAACTGGGATACTTTGGAAGTTTGCTTTGTGTGTGGCCCCTCCATATTTCATTTCTGTAATTCCAAGCATGACTCACCCATTGCTTGATTTATTGCAAGTTGTAGATTTGATCCAATTGAATCGTGAACTGGCATTCCTGAACCAACGAGGGGATGGATGAAAAGTTTCGGGCAAAGAACAAGTATAAAAAGCTTTGTATTGCTGGGAACTATAGGCACAAATAGATCTATTATGGAAATGGTTCCGCGCGAAGGCTCAGTTCTTCTTTCCCTGTTATTCGCAAAAGAGAATTCAATATGTACAACATGTGGCGATCGGGTGAGTAGGTATTGTTGACGAGTGTATTGATTTGAGAATTCAGCAAGGACGAGGGTTGAACCAGAAGGGAAACCCAAGTCAGCTGATAATCCCGATCAGACTACAAAGAAGGACCGAGATCTCCCGGATCAGAGAGCGCGGGGAATTTTGACTGACCCGGATCAATTTGTAGAGTCCGTTGGCAGACCAGAGCATGCTAGCGCCAAAGATGGTGTAATAGATACCTAAGTGTGCCGAAGAAAATGTACGTTTGTTTTGTCTTCAATTCCACGTTCAGACCAGACTCTGGAGGCATCCAGACAACTGACCCATGTAAAGTCGGGCACGAGGAAGCTTTTGGTGTACCAAGCGATGATCACCCTGTGAGATCCAACCCGACGAGCGACAGAGATGATGAATTCGGTCCTTGGTCAAAGTAAGGGGTGGGAGGGAGACTTTACCTGGAACATCCTCTGTTTCTCGGGGATCCGATTGGGCACTGAACGGGCAAATGGAGACAGTCAGACGAATGCATCACTTTGGAAATCGTGTTGAGGGGACGGCAGTCTGGATGGACGTACGATTGGTAAGGTAGTTGATCATGATGAATGGATCGAGGTGGATGAAGGGTTGGTTTGGCTCAGGATTAGTGTTCGGCTGTGGTGCCCGTGCAGTGTTGAACCGGCCAGCTCCGGGGCGAAAATGCCTCCGCGAGTGTCACCTGGATATTCTGTGACAGCTTCCACTGAGTGTCACTCACAGGTGACAGCTGGTACATCCTCCATGCGGAGTCGCGGATGACGCCACCAATGGCCATCAGACTCAAGAACCAACGCCATTTCATATCACATAAATATTTACTACAGCAAAGTCTCGCTGACGAGAATCATCGAGTGGCGGAAGTGCTGAGGTATGCTCGTCTGAGAATCAAACCAGTTCCGGTTGGTTCGGTTTCCCCATGTTTTCCTACCAGATGGCTAATCCCTGCTGCCGATTTGCAAAAAGCAGGTTGAACTTTTCTCCCTAAAATTTCTCAAGTGGCTGGCTTCGAATCGATAGATGGTTTAGTGCAACTACCGTTAATCATGCAGCCAGACTCTTCCCTCCCAACTCTTTCGCTCTCCCCCTCACGGTCGCAGAAAGTGTTTACACGGACGACTAGCAGCTCGTCTTCTTCCTCCCATCATAGTGGCAACCCATCTACGGCTCATCAACTCAATTTTCCAAACCATCCGTTTCCACTTGGTAAAGTGGGTACAGCTGGTGATCCTACACTCGCCAAGCGTCGGGCCCGAAACTTGCTCAGAGATTACTATGGCCATGGAGGCTCCAGTGAGGCCACCAGTCCGTCTCGATCAGAACCCGGGGGCCCCCATTCCGCAGGAAAATTCAACGAGGCTTCAGGTGCAATCCAAGCTCAGGAAAGGCTATCAATCGACTCCCCTTACTTTGACGTGGATGCTTACTTCGACAAACTCGTTGGAAACTCTTCCTTGAAATCCCTCCTCTCAACCGCCAATGAATTGATGTCCGAAATCCGCGAGCTGGATGGTGAACGACAAAGCTTAGTTTACAACCACCATCACGAATTGGTTGAAGCAAGCGAAACGATTGATAAGGTCATTTTACCAAATAGTCTGGCTTCATGACTCTTTATCCATACCCTCTTTTCTAACATGATTTTTAACCATTTTTTTGCCACTGTTCGATTGATGGGAACACTCCAGATGAAAAGCAGCTCTCAAAAACTCGATGGTACTCTGTCTCAGTTACAGGATTCGTTGTCAGTGATCTCCCAGCTATCTACAAGTCTAACCAGCAACAAGCCGCCGAAACGTGTGCAGACCAAGGCCGTTTCAACAAGCTCCGATTCGAGTAAGAATGATCTGAGCAACAAATTCGACGACGGCCTCCATCTCTCGGCCTTGTTGAGTTTGCCGACTGTCCTCAAAGGTCTTCTGGCCACAGAAACACGCGCGGCGGCAGACCAACTGTGGGGGCAATGGGAACCTGCCTTGAGGTCGTTCGAAGAGGCCGGCGTGGATGGTGCAAAACAGCTTGGAAATGAATGTCGAGACGTGCTAAGAAATGCTAAATCATTCACTTCTTGAAGCCGTCATGTTGCAAAATATAATTGTTCATACCTCCTCTGTGTCCCGTTGGGTAATCTTTTCCCCTTTTTCACTTTTAAGAAAAGCAAGGCTCTCGCATGGAATCCACTCTCAAGCTCACATTCTCCAGCCAGAGGGGACACATTTCTCCCGGAGGGATCATCTTGAAGTGATCCATTTTCGTCACCACTGAGTTATACCCTGAAACTAGTCAGTAAGTATTGCACAAACAGAAAAAACAAAGTGAGTGAAATGATTGACTGAAAACCAATCCAATGGCAATTGTGCTTATATTTGTATGTAACACTGCAAGGAAAACTTGCTCAACTGCTGCCAGTTGACGTGCAGTACTACACTCAAGTTTTTACTCGAGTTTCACCCTTGATGCGCAGTCACTGTGCATCATCCACCAGCACAGTTATTGTGCATCCGAGCTTCCTTTGAGTGCGACTTGAGCATTAATGCTTGCGTGACTGCATGTCAACTGGCAGCAGCATACACCTGGGCCCGCGTTTCGCGATGGGAGGACGCACCGCCTGTGCGGCTCCCCGACCTGTTCGACCCCCGCAGGCGTTTGCCGTCCACCCACTGACAAAATTTTGACCTCTCTGACCGTCAGTGTGTCTGCCAACGATCAGCGGTCAATTTACCTTCCTCACATCGGCTTGCTGCCCGATTTTTGACGGTCAGAGATGTCCGATTGCGTTCTGCAATTTTTTTGCCACTGCCTCATGAAATCTTGTTTTCTTCATTCTTTCAGATGATTGATTTGCAAACTTATCAAAATCAAGAGCAAAGCGTGTTTTGCATTATCCAATGAGTTCCAAGACATGGAAAATTTGATATATTGATCTACAATAAGTAAACACATACTTATGTAGCTGATCTTCCTAGCCTAGAGCAATACATAGCTTTCAGATGCGAAAGAAGGGGACAGAAATGGGAAGCACGAGGAAAAGAAAGCGATCATGTTGCTGAGCAGAAAAGTAATGATACAGTTGCGCAAGGCATTCCGCTGTAACAGTTTTGGGCTATGTCCAAAATGTTGGCCGAAAAATTTTCAATTTTCCTCTGTAAATCTGTGTCATAAAGCCATAATTTTGCTGAAAATTGCCCAAACAATGGATAAAACCCTTTGAAATGCCAATCTTCAATAAATGCAGGAGTCAATACTATGCATTTAAAATGTCTCAAGTATGACTAAAAGCCCTCTAAGTACATGAATATTTGTTTTTGTGCCCTCTTTACAGTGCGTGTCCGAAATGTGACCATTCAAAAAAAAAAAAAAAAAAAGAACTGCTGGGCAGAAACCTTAGCGGACTTAGATTTAGAATGTACATGGTCTGAAATGCACAAAAATGTGGTCAACATGTTTTCATGGCCCTAGTCATGATTGAACATCCAGGCCGCGCATTCAAAAACGTTTTGCAGGTAAGGTGTGACAGCACAATGCCTTGCGCAACTGTAACCACATGGAGATCAATGGTTAAAAAAGCTAAAATAGATGTACAAAGGTCAACAATCAACTTTTGATAATCGAAAAAAGAAGAAACCAAAATTGCTGGGTGTCCATTCCAAGGAGGTTGGCTGGGGATGAATGTCAGCTCCTAGTACAGAAATAGCAGAGAGCCAACAAGAGAATGAGGACGCGTCCCTGAAGGCAAAAGAGTAGACAGTGCGGCTGTGCTGCGCAAGTCATCACCAACTCCCAGCCGCGTAAACAGCGGCAGGGAAGTTGCAAGAAGAAAGGGGAATCCCCGCCAGTTAAGAACTGGACCTCTCTCCGGAGAGGAGGATCCCCCAGACTCAGAGAATACCAAGCCCGATCAAATTACTGCTAGAGTCCTACTCTCAGCTGTGATTGGGGCCTTTATTTCTTACAAGTCTTTTCCTTCTACACAGCGGCTGCTTTTCGACGACCTGAGGGCGCCGGTTGGGCCGTCCCCTGTCTCTGTTTGACCCTGCTCTTGATGACGTTGAAATTGAGGGGCGCACGTTTGCGGTCAAGGTGACAGCATGCACTACAAACATTTGTAATTTCACCTAAAGAAAAAACTCCTGTTTGGGTTAAGCAAAATGTTAACTTTTTTTAACAAAATGGCTCAGTAATAAAAATTGAGCAAAACTGAGCATGCTCAGCAAAATCCCCCAAAGTTGCCATAATGAATAAAAATCATTTCTGCTCAGTTTCTAAAAAAAAAAAAAATTGCTGAGCATGCTCAGTAAAGCTTATTTTTCACTTCTGACCATTTTCTGTAAAATTGGGTATATGTTTTGCCCATCCCAATTTGACATTTTCTTTCTGGGCAGAGTTGCAAATGTTTGTAGTGATGCAGGCGGCAACTTGGCGGGCTGGTCTCACGGCAATGGGGCGTCAATTGACCAACATGATGACGGCCTCAATATGACGCGGTGAGCAAAAACACCATCAACATGAGGCTCAAACTCATGAGGGACTAGCCTGCATGAGTACTTTCCTGGAGACTCTTGCAGGCCTGCTGGTCCACGGCTGCACTAGCCGACCTTAGCCAGTTTACCTTCCCAAACAGTTCTGAACCAAATTTTGCTGCAGTTTTTGAGCTTCTCCAACTTTTCTTGTCACTAAGTTTTTTTTTCACAAAAAAAATTTTTTTGCTTCTTTTTGTAGCTTGAGCAACAGATCAAAAACAACCCTGTGAGGCATTTTTTGTGATTGACTTCACTGGGAAAAACACACCATCCCAGCAACACATCTTGGGTGAGACATCAGACCGTCTGGGCCCGTTGATAATTCTTCTCAGATGATTGCCGGTAGGTGTGACCAGGGATCACCCTGCTGGTGGTCCCGTTGTTACCTGTGGTCACCTTGACTGCAAGTTCCCTCATTGACCAACCAGCATGACCAGTCTGTGACTGTATCGGCAGTGAGGATGTACTTCTTGCGTCTGATTGGCAGTGCAGTCATCTCTGACAAGTTGATCACGCCTTTTGATAGTTGGGGTGACCTTCCTGGTCCCCCGGCCAGCAGAAAAGGACGGTTCAACGCCCACCCAACACGGACAACGAATCGACACTAGGGATCTTCTAGGTATGCGTCCGCCGTGTACTTTATCCTTTTCCTTTCTCACCGCCTCACCTCAGCTCCTTCCTACCACTCCACTCTTTGTCATCGACTCTCTTGACTCTCAACTGGACTCTCTCAGCAGCTCAGGTAAGCCGGGCCTCTATCCTTTTCACCTCTATCTCTCTAGGTCCCTGACCCAGTAGGCCGTATCCGCCATACCCTACCAACCCCTCTAAGCTAGAAAAGTGGCTAGCCCAGGTGCCATTTGCCCTGTGTGCTGTGGAGTGTAGCAACCACCCAAGAAAGACAAAGTCTTTTGATCATATCCCAGTGTCTTGCCTAGGATTTCTCATTCAGGGGCAGTCACTTCAGAGACAACCCCTGACAGTGAAGCAGCCCATGAGAGGCTGCATGGAAGTCAATTTCCTGGTGAACTTGGTGTCAATCACCTTCAAACAACTGTCAGTGACTGCCAGTTCTTGAGTAATGTATGCTGGTACATTCAGTTAAGAGGGCCACTGGGCAAGCTTGCCAAGGAAGAACAGGCCGTGAAGGAAAGTTGAACAAGAGAGGGAATGGTTGACTTAACATCTTCCACCATAAACTGGGAGCATTTCAAGTTGAGTCAGGGAAAGTTGACAATGCTATGTTGGTGATGGTGATGTTGGTGATGGTGATGTCGGTGATGGTGATGTCGGTGATGGTGATTTCTGTCATTGGATGGTCATCACTCAAGCAGATTCAAGGATGCAGTGGGTTTATCAAAGGAAGTCATTCAATGGGAGAGGAGATGGAAGTATTTTTTGTCTCTGTTTGAATCAGAAAAAATTCTACGTTGTTACTAATTTTAGGTAGTGGTAGCGGATAGAATATGAAGGCAGGGAGAAGGGATGCTTGTATCTGGAATCAAGCAGGGTGTAATGTGAGCTACTGTAAGGAAATGATGATTAATGTGATGATGAGATGATCAACAAGAGGTAGACCAACAAGCAATGATACTGCAGTGGAAGGTAGAGACGGAGACAGCTGGAGAAGTGAAGGAGGACTAGGTGCAAAGAGGATCTTGAGAATGAAAGTGGATTGAGCAGGGCATGACGGGTCCGGCAAAATCAAAGAGGCCCGGGTTTCAAGGTGATTGGAGGTGATAGGGTTTCTTTTTGCACCCCTTCTTACACCACTTTGGGCTTATCAACGCGTCATCAGATGCTTTTGCAGCTTGGTTGTGATGTGCGGCCATATTTTTTGAAGTTGGGTGTCAGGGCATCGCTCATCATGGCAATGGGTGTACGCATTGCACACCTAATCCGATCCAACAGGGCGGATAGACCAGATGTGCTGCAAGATGCTGCGCATTGCGGCACCTTGTTGGCTGGTTGGAGGGGATCTTCCTCAACCGGGCCCGTGGTGTACATACATGTTCTGTATCCCAATGAGCTCAGATGGTGGCGGCTTCCGGAGATGTCACGAATTGAGGGACAGGTGCTGTGACAGGCCAGCAGTGCGTTTCACCGATTTTGGTACTTGGCTGACGCGGAAAGTGAAAGCGAAATATCACACTCCACTCAACCACCGCGGAAACCTGAAAGCAGAACACCACCAAAATCCCAGTAGGACTCCCAGCAGAAATGGCCATCGCCCTGTCCATGATCCAGAATGTGCCCCAGTACATCTCCTCCTTTCGGGAGCAGCGTCTGTCGGCCATCCGACCGTTCTCCGAATTCTTCGATTACCAGAGGATCTCCCGTCCGCAGGACTTGAATTCAGCAACCTCTGTGAGTCTCCACTTCCTTCCTGTTGACCCGACACGTCATGATGAAAATATTGAAATGGTGCTTGTTGCTTCTCCATTCACTCAGAGAATTACCTATAACACTCGGCATTTCAGCGGAAACTATGCACTGATCGTAGCCCTGTTGGCGGTCTACAGCCTGCTAACAAATCCGCTACTCTTGATTTCCATCGGATTTTTGGTCGGTGGCTTTGGATGCATTCAACGATTTGGTAAGGCTCTTATCCCCCACATAGTGGAATTCAAGGTAGACACGACTTAGTAAAAGCTTACGATCGATCGGCCATCATGCCAATCGTTGGTTTTTCATAGGTCCTGATCCAAACGGGCCTGTCGAAGGCCAAATGATTACACAAAAATCCTTGTATATTACCTTGTTTGTTGTTGGGATTCCGATGCTCTGGATTGCTGCACCCATAGCAACGGCTATGTGTATGTTGGGTCTTATCATTTGAGCGTTAAGTCTAGCAGATTGATCCTGGTTTCTACTGCGCAGGGCTCGTTGGGTCATCGGCGGTAACCGTCCTCGGACATGCGTCTTTTCTTGAACCTAGTGTTGTGAGTCTCCCTACCCATCAATGTTTCTCTTTTTTGAAATTATCAGAGAAAATCGGTGGCTTGATGAAAAAAAATAAAAAAATCTCACTGATTCATTCGTCTTGGTCGCTGCAGGAATCGGAATATTCCTCTGTTCAACAAGTCTAACAACCACCCTTGAACAAACAAAGTCCTGGCGCTGCTTATAGCAACCTCTGGTGGATTATGTTCTTGCCTTGCCTTATGTCCCTTTGTATTCGTTGGTTGGTTGAGCAATCATGAGCGCTTATATCAATGTAAATGCTTGTGTGTGTGTGTGTATGTGTCACATTGAGGTTGATTTTTGCTCATTACCTGTACTGCCTGTTTGCACGTCGATCCTATCATGCTTTTTTCCGTAGAGTCACCTAACTTCAAGTCAGGCTCAATAACTCTTATGCCAACCTTCCGCCTTTTTACATTCTTCTGCATCTTTTCCTTCATTGTTTTATCCTTTGTGCTTAGTTTGGTTCAGATGCTAATTCATTTTTCTGACTACTTCCAATTGACCATCTCAGTCGTGCAAAAGGAAATATCTAATTCATGACTACATAAAACATCATTCTATTCATGAAGAGATGGTTATGGCCTTGAGTTGCACCACCTTCCCTCGGAAATCATGATGCTGAATTCCATAGCTTTCTGATGGGTACACGGCTGGTAGAAATCAAGCTTCTGAACAACAGATTTTCATATCTATTCATGTCCAACATTCTCTATTTATTGCTAAACCAGAAAATTGGGTGTGATAAATCGGGAATAGATTGAAACACAAGACCTAATGTAGAAGTGTGGAACTTCAATGGTGTCTGGCCTCAAACCCAACTCGTCAAGGGGTCCAGAGATGATATACAAAACACCGGCGGGGTACATATATGTAACATATTTCATCCCAGAGATTTTGTATTTAGTCATCAACTGTACATAAGTCTAGCCTACCTAAGCCTCTCGAACGGAGAGTCTTGGGTTAAGCTAGACTGTACGTATGATTGTTTGAGTGTGTTGTGGGATCTGAAGTTTATGATACACTCTGTAATACTTGTTGGGTTCCATGCGATGCAGTCTTATTGTCAGAGGATCCCGGACTAATCCCGGGCTGATGATGAAAGAACAGTACGTGGGCCGCTCACGGAAGCGTTCTCGGCACCATCCATATGAGTTTGTCCACGCCTATAAATCCTTGCGTCATTGCTTAAATCTTATCATCAGAAAGCGGATACGACGAACACGAACTTTCGATCTCATTGGCCGTCATGAAGACTATCTTGAACCTGTTGGTCGTCGGGACGCAACTGGCCATCAGCTGCAAGGGAATGGAGACTGGGTGGCACGCTGAGGACGACCTTCCTTGCATAATTAACGACTGGAGCGGAGAGCAGAACGAGCATCTCCGGCGATGCACAGCGCATATGATTCCCGAAGCATCTCCGCATACGTCTGCCACTGACTGGCAAAATTCGGCTGTGAACAACCCGATACCACAGCATGCGTCCCACACGACACTGGTCCATCACATTGGTATGAGTAGGAATGAAGTGCCGGTGCATACATTGGTTTTTGATAAGGATGCCTTCGCAACCGCAACCTCCGAGCCCGATGAATCCGAAACAGAAAGAGAAAAAGAAAAGATTCGAAGCAGATTGCAAATGATTCAAGATGAAATAGACGACTATTCAACCCCTCCGACACTCAAGCTCCCAAGGAAAAAGTTGTCAACATTTATCACCTCTTTTCATTGCAAAAAAGAACTACCTAAGGATCCGGCTCGGGTTCGGAGGGTATCACAGCCATCAGGGGTGATTAACAAAGCAATAACCAGATTTCTTAAGCCTGATTCTTCGAAAATCTGGAAGGCCGTTTACCATGGCCGACTAGAAATCAACTTCCACGCAGCAAGGATTTGGTTTTCAAAAGCTTTAAGCATGTATCTGCCATCGGATGCCGAGCTAATTAAACGAATGTCGGATAGGCTCGAAAATTGTCTCCTGCTCTACATATTCTTCGTCGACATGATCCTGACCACCATCGCCCCCGAAGCGGTGGTCAATAGAAGTCATTCTTTCCATACGGCCGTGGACTGTTTCGAAAAACACTTCCCACAAACCCTCTCGAAATTGAAAAGAGAGTTCATGCTTGATGATTCTTCCAAAAAAATTGCCTTCGTTTACGATCAACTTTCGAATTGGATGGCCTCAGATGAGACTTATAGGACAAGTGTGGTTCTCACAGATTCACAAATTACGTCATTTTGGAAGGCATATTTCAGTTTTGTTTTTTCATACTCAATAGATGACTTGACCAACTCCAAAAGAATTGAGGTATTGAAAAACATCTAGAGATGCCAACAGTACACTTGATTGATCTTCTGGATTTCATTTTGGCTTCTTGACCCACTGGTTGCATTTGATCATGGATGTTTCATTTCATTACTCTAGTTCCATGCCAATGTTCTTTTCAACTGCCCTGACTTCATTCCAAGGTTCTCTTCAACCATGGAGATACTAAAATCAAATCCCAATTGCCTTTAATGATATTAAAGTGAATATTTGGTCATTGCCTCAGAGCCCAACTTATCACAAGTCCACCTCCATTGAAGCTTGCAGCTCTGTTCCAGCATGCCATCATGAAAAAACAATGGTCACTTGATATCAAGTGTCATGTAGCTAACTTCAGAAAGCTATCCATTATCTATCCATTGCATCACCGTGTCAGCCCCTTGAAGCACTCAAAGGCTCCATGTTGATTGGGCTGAACCAACAGTGGGCAGATATGATCTCCAAATGGAGAACTCTGCCTGTAACATAACTTTTTACGTTACATTATCTGCTGGTTACAGATATCTTTATTTTAGTTACAATATCTTTTTCACCAAGGGGGCAACTTCTATGCTAGTTACGTTCCCAAGTATTTTATGCAAAACCAGGTTATGTTACTTTTTTACCAAGTTTGGATAACTTTTGTGTAACTTCACATGTAACTTAGTAACTTAGCAGGTGAGACTTTGACCCGTGACTGTTTTGACAATAAGAGCAAGATGAATTCCAGAGTGGGGGTTGAACCAACAAATGCACCCTTGCACTGCAAGGATAAGGGAGCCTTTCACCATTAGGCTAGATTCACTTTGCATTCAACATAATCTTCAACACCACATCACAAAAAAAACAATATAACCCCAGAAGGTTACGTTACGCAAGAAGAATAAAAAATAAAAAATAGGAAATTTATCTTTATACTTTAGATTACAGCTGAATTTAGTTATTTTACAAAAACACCACAAGTGGATAACTAAAAACAAGTTATGTTCTCCAATAACCCTGCTGTAACGTAAATTAATGTATCTGCCCACCGTTGGCTGAACTACTGCCAGAGTCTAGCTACATCAGAACAGGAATCAATGCAGTGATGTGGTGCTACTTGATATCAAGTGAAAAATCATTTCATGGTTTTATCTTACACCCCCACATTCCAATCTTCCTTTGTTAGCCAACTTGGTCCCATAAGTACAGAGGTCTTGTTTTTCAAGCTATTCCCTACTTATCACACATCATTTTCTGTGTTTGCATATACCTTGCAGAGGATTGCTTAGCCTGAGAAAAACCCAAAGTGATTGGTTACACAATGAACACCACAACCAATAAATGATGACATGATTTCAAGTGAAATCTCAAAGAACAAAGGTGCCTTTGCATTTTGATATTTCACTTGCAATCATGTGCTCATTTATTGGTCATGGTGGAAGAAGGGCCCAGAAGGGTGTAGCAAAATTTGGCAAACTTGAACCTTCCGGCTCCTGCTGAAATAAATATATAGAGAATGTTGAACACAAAGCAATTGACCCAAACAAGCACATATTTTAAATATAATTTTTCCGTTTTAAGACTCAAAAGTGTTGTGAGAACCTTTTGCTAAATGGAGAAGGGGAAACTGGAGGTGCAAACTCTGCCCTTCTATGCTATCAGAATAACAAGATCACCAAGCTTGCTTGGCAGTTTTTATAGTGTGATAGGATGGTTGGTTCAAGATGCCTGCAGATGGGGAAAGGAATAAGAGAAGGAAAAATACTTATTGATGAGTGTTGATGATGGTGGTTGTTGATGTCAATTTTGAGTAACCTGGTTGGTTGAGGGCTGAGAGGCACTGACAGCCTACTGGTGCCAAGGAGGTTAATGAGAGAGATAAATAAAGGTTGTTATTGCTCAATGTAAGGTTGTTAATAGGTTCTTGAGTTGTTGATATGTTTGTTGTAAGGGTGACTCAGAAATTAAAGATGTCACTTCGCACCCGGGTACCCGCCACAGGTGCGGGTACCTCCTCACAAATAACATGCATTGGCAACACCCGCACCCGCAGCGGCCATTTCAGACGGGTACCCAGGTACCTGTGGCAGGGGTACCTCCTCACAAATAACATGCATTGGCGACACCCACACCCGCAGCGGCCATTTCAGACGGGTACCCAGGTACCTGTGGCAGGTACCCGCGGGTGTGCCAATGTAAATTGAGCACCATTGCCGGGTCTCTCCCGGCCAGCTGGTACAGTGCCAACTTGTTGGGAGCTCGGCTATCCCAACCAGCTGGTATAGTGCCAGCTTTCCAGGAGGCTCTCCCGACAAGCTGGTACTGCACCTAAGGGTGCTGCCCAAACGCATGCCCCAAGGCTGCAACCCCGGGGTTCAGGGTTCAGGGTGGCACTTTTGCATGCCCCAAACCCCGGGGCATGACAGGTTTTCACCGAGAGGGTTGAGGAGAGCCAGGAACATGTATTTTTACTTCAACCAGAGTTTTTTTTTGTGGTTTTTGTGACTATTTACAATGGGGGCAGATGGATTGACAGAAAAAAGAGATTGAAATTGGTCATAATGGGCCATTGAAACACGCATACCACTCCTTTCTACAGATGAGCTGCTCGATGCTTTTGTGTTTGAGGGATGCTCGCTGCCAGGATAAGACCCTATGACCTTTTGAGAAAACACGCTTGGATGCTGCACTTGTTGCTGGAATTGCCAGGTAGCAACGTGCCATTTGCGCAAGGATCGGAAACTTGTATTGACGGTTGGCCCAGTATGTAAGAGCCTGTGCACCGTTGGGCTCGATTTGTTCTGAGAGATACTCTGAAATCTCGGCTTGAACCCCTTGGAGAGTGGGTGCTGGTTGACGGACAGAGGAAAAGAACAATTGTTGTTTGCTTGAAGAACTGGAGGTGGGATGATGAGCTGCAGTATCCTGCTGGGAAGAGTCGGTATTCTGAGCTGCAATTCCCTTGTGGAACTGAATGGCCTCCGCTTCAAAAGTTGTTTGCACATCATCCACTGTTAAGTTGTATTGATCGTGCATAAACAAGCCTAAATCCAACCAGAATGCCAACTTGAAGGTTGGGTCTAATATCATGGCACAGATATAAACCGGCTTCTTGAGAGCATCACACATGTATTGATTGATCTTGTTATGCATTTGCTTGGCGGGAATAATAAGTTGTGCTTGATTGTAGAGGCCTTTCCGGAAAGTATGGAGATGGTTTGCTAGAATCATGTAAGCGGGGAGTGCCTTGTTTAAGGAAGGATACTTTGAGGCGCATAGCATTTCTGTAGCTTTGCTGAGGGGTTCAAGCAATGTCATGACATTTTTAGCTTGATCCCACTTGGTTTGATTTAAAAGGTATCTGCAAGTATCTGTTTCTTGACAGAAGTGGGTACACAAGGGTTGGAGTTGAATCGCACGTTGGAACATGTGAAATGTGGAGTTCCAACATGTAGCCACGTCAGCTGTGAGGCATTTGATCCCTTTCTTGTGGAGTTCTGGTTGAGCAAAGCTGACAACTTTTTCAAACTTTTTGCGGCGTTGAGGAGAAGCTCAGACATAAGTAGTTAAGCCCTGCACTTGCTTGAGAATTGTCTTAGCATTGATATTGATGCCATTGGGTTTGGATGTAACGTAGGAAAGTTGCATGCAAGGATTTGACGTGATTACATCCTCATCTTTATCAAGACTAGCAATTGATAATTCTTGACCTTCAGTGTTTTTCTCCAGAGCACTGAGAGTTGAGAGGCCTGCTTTGGCAGCAAGATTGATTACATGGGCCACACAGCCAAGAAGATGAGTTGAAGTCTTGAAAGAGCTGATTTTGAGTCCTAATTCGCGCTCCATCTTGTTGTTTGTGGAAGCATTATCAGCCGTAATTGTATGGAGCTTCTTAATTGCGTTGTATTTCTTGAGAACATCATAAAAGCAATTGGCAAACATTTTGCCAGTATGGGCACCTGGAGAGTCAAGACAGAGAGGACCAAGCAGGTTGAGATTTGCCTTAGCATTTTTTTTAAAATGATTTAATTATGGAATGACAAAAGAAACTAACCTTGAACGTGAGGTACTGCCAATGTGAGGTCCTTCATTTGGAACGATTCATCAATGAAGTGTGCCGTTACTGCCATGAAGGCAGTGCAATTGGGTGCAGTCCAGGCATCATGAGTGAAACAGATCATGTCTTGCTTCGAAAGGAAATCAGATTTAATGGTTTCTTGAGACTGAAGATAGATCCTTGAAAGTTGGACTGCAATCACCTCTTGAGTTGTGTGATTCATCAAGGGAACAGCTCCTTCATTGAGTAATTGGACTAGTTTGCGGAAAGTTTTCCTCTCAACCACCAAAAATGAGAGATCACACTCAGCCAGAAAATAGACCAATGCAGTCTTCAGGGAATTGTTGTTGAGCTGCACCTGCTCATCAACAATTTAGTATCAATTAAATCATGTACTCATACATTTGACGCAATGGTAGTAAGCATTAATAGTGAGAACCAAACTTACTTTTGGGCGTAATTCACTGGTTTTGACCCATTTGTCTAGGTCCATATGATTGGAAGCCTTGGTCTTTTTTGTGAGATTTGCGTCGGCTAGATTGTGTATGGTTAAGAGATGTCCGTGTAGATTCTTGGTACTTTGACTCTTGTTGCGTCTCAGACGCATCCTGCAGATTCGGCCAGGTTTCACAATAACTTGGCGAATGGCCTCACCTCCGTCTTCTTCAAAATGGTTCCACACCCAGCTCCGCTTGAGGTTCTGAGGTTTTTTTGTGGTTTCGTCGTTTGAGTTGTTGTCCTCATCCATGTTGATGACAATTGGGTCAGACTCGGAGGATTGCACTTGAGTGGAAGGCTTTGCTTGTTTTTGTTTTTGGATGTTGTCTGAGACAAATTGTTTGAGGTGTTCGGTCGTTTTTTCGCCATATTTGGTGTTCTATTGATAAATTCAATTCCAAAAAGAGTGTTGCACCACCAACACTACCACTTTGGATGATGGTTTTTGGCGCAAAAAAAATCCCCCAAGTACATACTCGGGGTTCGGCGCTTGGATCGAGCCAATCGGAGCATGGGGTTCGGGACGGCTCTCATGCCCCGACCCGAACCCCGGGCAGCAGCCTTAAAGTCTGCACCAGCTCGCCAGGAGAGCTCCCAGCAAGCTGGTACTGCACCAGCTCGCCAGGAGAGCTTCCAGCAAGCTGGTACTGCACCAGCTCGCCAGGAGAGCTCCCAGCAAGCTGGTACTGCACAAGCTCGCCAGGAGAGCTCCCAGCGAGCTGGTACTGCACCCGCTCGCCAGGAGAGCTCCCGGCAAGCTGGTACTGCACCAGCTCGCCAGGAGAGCTCTCGGCCAGCTGTTACAGTGCCAGCTCGCCGGGAGCTCGGCTATCCCGACGAGCTGGTATAGTGCCAGATCGCCAGGAGGCTCTCCCGACGAGCTGGTACTGCACCAGCTTTCCAGGAGAGCTCCCGAAGAGCTGGTACTGCACCAGCTCGCCAGGAGAGCTCCCGGCGAGTTGATACTGGATCAGCTCCCCAGGAGAGCTCTCGGCGAGCTGGCACTGTACCAGCTCTCCGGCTCCTGGCAAGCTAGTATATTTTTGCCGGCTTGCCAGGAGGCTTCCTTGGTGAGCTGGTATGGTATGCACCAGCTTGCCAAAAGGCACTCCCAGCGAGCTGGTACATTACCAGCTCTCCAGGAGGTTCTACCGGCAAGCTGGTAGACTCTCCCAACGAGCTGGTGCTTATATCATCTCACCAGGAGAGCCCGGAATACTTTGCCCTGGCTTGCTGGGGCTCTGCCGGCAAGCGTTTTTTTAGGGTGGGTATTTGGCGGGTACCTGCGGCGGGTACCCGCCTGTTTTTTCACCCCAAATCCAGACACCCGCACCTGTACCCAGCACCCGTCGGCAGGTACCTGTTGGAAGCCAACAGGTAACCGCAGACGGGTGCCGGGGACCTGATGACATCTTTATCAGAAATCTGGGGAACAAATCTGGTGAGGCAGGGGAAAACAGCTGGAGGAGAGCCTCTTAAATAGACAAATGTGAGGGATTTTAGCTCCAAGGGAAAGACAATTGAGGCATTTCTGCTGGCTTGAAGATGAAAAAAGAGACTAGCTGTGCTAAGGCTGTGAAAGGCTGTGCAAAAGCTGTGCAAGCACTGCCACTTCCCCCCTATGATGTCATAGCGTGTACTTAAAAGTGAAACAAGGCTGTGTGAGCTGAGTGGGGTGTGGATGTTTATATAAGGTGACTAGATGTTGTGTTGTGTAGTTGTCCAGTGTATGTAATGAGTGAGGTGTGGCTGCGCAATGATGTCAGGGGGCTGTGCACTGATGTCAGGTGGCTGTGTACTGATGTCATGTGGCAGTGTAGTGGTGTTTTATCTTGTAGTGAGGCTGTGTACTGAAGTTCTGAGGCTGTGTAGTCCCGGTGTAATGATGTAATGTGGCTGTGTAAAGACTGCATGTGACCTGCATAACTGGAAAATCCACCATTATAGACCGCATGTGACCAGGCTGTGCTGTTGGGTGGGCTGAGGCTGTGCTGTACTGTTGTCCTACATATGTAATAAGTGTTTTGGGGTTGTGTAGTGGTTTCCAGTGTATGTAGTCTTGGGGTTGAGGCTGTCCTGTATGTAATCAAGTGGTTTTTGACTGGTTGTTAGGTGGGTTTGCCTATTATTGAGTTGTTATATGTAATTGTGTTGTGTAATTGAGGCTGGCCGTGTGAATA